>VKKV01000369.1:0-110369 GCA_008080845.1 Phytophthora kernoviae | reverse complement strand
ATCATCAGCAGCAACAGCAACAGCAGGAGCACCGGACTTGGTTTTGTTTTTTCCTTGCTCTTCTTGGCCTTGGCGAATGACCGCGTCTGCAAAGACGATACTCCCAGACCAGAAAGAGCAGAAGGAGAAGCCCAGGTTGAGGCTGCAGGGATCAGCGGACGAGCAACAGCAACCGAAGCGAGACGCACTGCGCGACGACTTAAGACACGAAGAGCCATGACAGCCGTTCGTATGCAAATTGCACAAAAAGTGACGAGCACTTTTAAGAAGTGGTCCACACCACATCTATTATTATTTACCTATAAAATACGTACCCTGTTATTTTCGTTTGACTTCATTTCGAATCAACTACCATTACAATAGCAGACTTCATGACGCCGCCAGTGGCCAAGCGATACTCGCTCTTCCAGCGCACGGTGCGCGTGGTTCAGACCCTATCCGTCGAGGTGATCGATGGGCAGCTGAGAATGTCCCTGGACTTCCCAACCCTCCAGAGATGGAAGAGAAATTCCGCGCTAATTGCTTCGTAGATCTGTGGGAACTCTCAATAGCTGACCATCGTCGTATCTTCAGCGAGGTCTGGCAGGAATACAAGGCGTCGTTCACAGGTCCCACAGACGAGGAGATCGAACAGAGTAAAGAAGAAGTGAGGCGCGCAGCGAGGGCGATACGAGGCCAAGTATCAGATACAGCTAGCAAGAACTTTGAATTCGTTGACAAGGCCATGGAAGGCACGAAAGTTCATGAAAATCTCCATACTTTGGGGAACAAAGCGCTGGAAACGTTAAATTTCTAGCTAAAGAGCTCAAGCAGGTGGCGGAAGGAGTGGATACAGAAGCAGTGCTGAGTCATGCAGAGAAAGTGGTACAGGAGACGCGCAGTCAGGACGATGTGGCCACGACTCTGAAGAAAAATGTGGACGAGTTGCGCGACTTGGCAAAGGTCGGGCGAGATGCGGCACTTAAGTTGGAAAAGAAAGATGTTGATACGTTCAAGACAGGAGTGCAGTCGTGGCTCGCGGATAAATTGCTGGTGGGGCAGTCGGTGCTCATGTCCTTCATTGAAGGGTACCGAGAAGGGAAAGATATGGAGATGGAGAGGGAAGACGCACTGCTGATCACGTTTGCCAAGCAAGCAGCAGAGGACCATAAGGATATCCTGCAGAATCAGATCAAAAGATCATGGACGAGCAACGAGAAAAACAGCGCCAGGAACAGACTGAAGCGGCAGCAGCGGAGAAGGCTAAGGGAGCAGAGCCAACTGCTGTTGGCAAGGAAGATGCTACGGATGCCACTGAAGAAGCTCCAGCGTTGCCAACAGAGGAGACACCTTCAGCAAAATCAGTGACTACAGACGCGACCACGCCAGAAGACAAGTCAAAGCAGAGATAACTGGATCAATTAGACGCCATGAGCCCAGGACACAAGACAAGCTATCATCTGATGAAGCAAAAGAGCGGTCATTTTGGTGGGACACAATGAATAGGTAAATATATGTGAGCTCTAACAAAACGGGTTTGTACTGTGAAGGGTCGTTGGCATTTTCGAGCGTGTGTTGTGTGTGATTCAACAGCGCTGCACAGATCCCAGGGCAGAAGCTGTATACAGAGCCAATATGCCACATAAAGAGGAGCTTGTGCGTTTGGAGAAGGTGCAGTTTACTGAGGACGACGACGATGACACTTTCCAATACGAGACGGTGGACGATGAAGCTCTTGGACTGGGCGACGATGACAACGATGACGATGACGAAGAAGACTTCGCCGCTGTGCTTCGGAACCTCAAGCGGTCCACAGTATCTTCAGGGCTGGATGCGACCGGATCGGTACCTTCGTCGCCTACGATGGAACGAGGAGGCACCTACGAGGATATGAATGCCGATCGCAGCGTTGCTGGCAGCCCCAAGCAAGCGGCCATGACACGGGTCCATACACAAGTGCGGCCATCGGTTGTGGACGACTTCATCCGGAACTTCCTCATCAAGCTTGGACTAACTCGCACGCTGGACATGTTTAACCACGAGTGGTACGAGTTTATCGCCAAGGAAAACTTCGCGAAGACGACGTCGGTGTAGTGCCCGATATCTATGTGCGGAACCAGGCTTTAGACGACCAGGTGAAGGAACTGCGCCGTCAATTGGAGGATACTCGGAAGATCACAGAGAAAGCAAAGGGCACATGGGACAAATTCCGTCATCAGCGCGATGTCCATAAGATGCATCACCAGCGTGTGTTACAGGAGAAAGAAGCTCTTTCGGTCAAAATTCGCAAGCTTGAGCGTCATGTTTCCGCCTACGAGCCGCTTCTTCAAGAGCTCAAGGCCAAGTACGAAAACTCCATGAAGGAGAAAATGCTAATGCGTCTGGAGCGTGACCGGCAGGTGGCCAGAGCTGAGGCACTTGAGTCGCAGCTTAAAGCGATCGGTGGTGCGACGACTACTCCGTCGGCGTCAGTTACAGCACCTACGCGAGGCAAAGAGGCTGCTGCTGTCGCACCGCTTGGTCCATCTGGCTCTGGTAAGCATGGGGCGTCGTCGGCGTCGTCATCTTCAGGGAAAACTACGTCAAGCGGCCAAAAGAAGAAGGGCAGCAAGCCCAAAAGTGACGTGCCCAATACCAAATTGCCCAACCCTGACACTGCCAATCCATTCGTGGACAAGCGGTTTGAGCCTGTCAATCCTGAACGCGTGGAATTAGCTCGAAGTTGCCCGGCGCACGGTAACTCCGTGGCAGCCGTGGCTTTCCACCCAAAGAACCCGATTGTCGCGACAGTCTCTGATGACGAGACGTGGAAGCTTTGGTCAGCACCTGCAGGCGAGCTTATCATGAGCGGTGAAGGACATCGGAGCTGGTTAGCAGGCGTGACTTTCCACCCACGAGGAGCTCATGTCGCGACGTCATCAGGTGATAACACTGTCAAACTCTGGGATTTTGTCGGTGCCGCATGCTCGCTCACTCTGGCTGACCACTCCCACCCCGTTTGGGAAAGTGCCTTCCACCACGACGGTGATTTCCTCGTGAGTGCCTCCATGGACCACACATGCAAACTCTGGGACCTGCACTCAGGTCGCTGCCGTCGCACCTTCCGCGGTCATGTCGACTCCGTCAACAGTGTATGCTTCCAGCCATTCTCCACAAATATTTGCACAGGTTCAGGAGACAAGACCGTCTCCATTTGGGACCTCCGCTCTGGTCTGTGTGTGCAAACCTTCTATGGCCATCAGAATGCGTGCAACAGTGTGGCCTTTGCTCTCACAGGCGACTCTATCGCATCCTGCGATGCGGATGGATTTGTCAAAGTCTGGGACGTTCGCATGGTCGCTGAACGCAGTTCACTCGATGGAGGTCAGGACCCACTTAACAGCGTGGCATTTGACCGCAGCGGGAAAATTCTCGCAGCGGCTAGCGACGACGGCACCATCAAGTTATTCAGCATGAAGACTGAAGCGTTAGCGACAGAACTAAAGAACCACGAGGGTCCTGTCCAGGTGCGTTGTGTTAATTGTGAGTGCTTCTATTCATATTGCAGACAACTGGCTCACCTTACTTGTTTGTATGTCTTGTTTGTGCTGGTTGCGCCTGCCGCCCACTGTCCTGTCCTGTTACATATCTATTTGCTGTTGTATCTATCCTGACCCTGAAACCGTGCTATTATGATTCACATCACCACCGTTTGCAGTCCGTCAAGTTCGATCCGAGTGGCCGCTTTTTGGCGTCATCCAGTTCCGACTGCACGTTCCGGCTGTGGTCTACATAACAAGATCCACCAAGGCATCACGTGTTTTCGGTTGTCTTGCACCTCATCCCGTTGGCTTCAGTCTCTTTTCTCAATATAATTGGGTCGCCGCTATAACATGCGTTCAGCTTTTCTCTGTTCTTGTCGCATGTCAGGCCGCAGTTGAAATCGGCTTATAGGCTACGGAGTCGCTCTTTCTTACCGACGAACTCGGCGTTGAGTGAAAGGCGGTAATAAGTGACTTGCCAGTACCCACAGAGGAAGACGGCCCAGAAAAGCGTGAACAATCGCCACAGAACGTTAATGAACACGTTCCAGGTGCTAATCCAGACAACGCAGAGCTCGAAAACCACCGTGAGCGCCACATAGAGCCAGAATCGCGTCACGTAGAGCACAGGTGGCATCGACACCTCTTGGTTCGGAGACCAGAAGTTTGACACCACGCAGGCGAAGTAAATGTGTAGGAACAAATTCATAAAAATCATGAGTCCGTAGCCGTAATGTACAGGTGCAAGCGGGTGCACACGTGCAGGAGCGATGCGGAATGCAAATACCACGAGCGCCATTCGAAATGCAAGGAAAGCAAACCGAGCTTGTTTGCTGTTCCGCAGGGCCAAATCTGTGCATCGCTGCTGAATTTGTCGCATTGGCAGCGTAAGTTTGAGCGCGTAAAGCGCGGCAGTGAGCAGCGCCAACGAGCTGAAAAATCCCAACAGAGTCTTGACCGCCTCCTCCGCCCCGTATCGTTCCTGTGAAGCTGGAAGCGTCGCGCGAATATCATGCCACACCACGTGCAAGTCCATGAAAATCCAGCCCACCAATACCACGGCTTGAGCACAGGAGCCATGGGGTATCCAACCGTCAGTGCAGGAATACCCCTCGCCGACTCGACCACCACCTTGACCGGACTGATCGGCGACGTCATGGACGCAAAGTGCCTCAAGTAGAACAATTTCCAATTGTACTGCTCGTAGTAGTACTTGTGGTTGATGTTGTAGCCCACAGGCAATCTCATGCCCTTGGGTTTCGGTTCCGCCTTGTCGACCGCATCTTGGTCTGCTCCTGGGTACGCCATTTTCATGGGAGTAAACAACTTGGCTTTACGTAGCATTTTACTGTACATGGAAGACAAGAAACCTTGATCTGCACCGTCGTGACTCTCTAAATGTCCCAAAGCTGCTAAGAGTTTTTGATACTCTACAGTTGACGGAGTGACCACCAAAAGTCCTGTGTGGAAGTGACAAGGATTCATAAACACCGCACAGAACTCTCCACATAAGAACAACTCGTCCGAGTTGCGGATCAGCACATTGTCGGCGTCTAAATACACCACTCGCTCGTACTCCAAGAGGTTCCAGACATGGAGTTTGTTGAGTGTGTAGATGAAGTTCTTGTTGCGTAGAGTACCCCCACGAACGGATTCTCAATGTTTGAGACGTCCAGAACGCGACAGCCCATAGACCGGAACAGCGTCTTGCTGCGTTCGGAGACTGAGTCGGACGCTAGCACCACGAGATCGTAGGGAGACCCCGTCATCTTGATACTGTGCATTAAGATTTGGACTCCCAGAACGTACTCTGCATCGCGACTCGTGCCTTCGTAGTGGACTGTAACGTAAGCGAAGCGACTGGTAGGAGGGTCTTGATCTTGATCTTGAGTTGCTTGTACCGCTTGGACATCCGCAGAAGCACCAGCCACACTCAGCCAGAGCGACAGCAGCACCAGCACACGCCAAGACATGGTCGTGATAGGGAATTGGGTGCTGATAGGGGAATATAGACCAGAATAGATATAACGGGACGCAGAAGAGAAAATGGAACGTAATTCTTTTATTCTCAGTGCTATCACAAAGACCTACGTTCCAGTTTATATAGTTTATTTCTTACTTAAATATTATAAAAACATAATTTCTGTAGTATATATGTATGATAAAGATAGTTTCATGACATGCTATATAACAGTTGTTGTATGCCATATCATGGGTCAAAGTGGCTGCCAGTGGTTTTGCATCTCTTCGAGTCCACTGATTGTCATCCGCGTCCCCAGTATCAAGACTGGCAGCCATGTCGGACGTGTTCACAGAGCTGCGGAAGCACGCAGGCGGCTCGCACCCTCAGAAAGCCAAGCTCAACGTGGTACTGGCCGCCATTACAGACGTCATCTACGAGCGTCGTGCCAATGGAGACCGTAGCGCCGCCATCACCCCAACGGAATACTTCGCTGCGCTCATGACTGCACTGGACGCTGCGTCCGATTCCCACCGTCAGGAGGTTGCGCAGTTGCTGTCGATGGTGCTGCCAGAAGTGCCAGCGCCTGTGCTTCGTAGCAAGTTCTCTGCTGTCTCCAGATGCCTCTCAACGGTTCTGCAAGAGGCTGGAGATGACGCTGCTCTACTGCGCTCGGCCAGTGCTTGCCTGGCTCAGGTGCTGCTGGCTCAGGAACCCTCGGCAGCTGCTTGGGCTCGTCCGGAGCTGCTGCGCAGCTTCCAGTTGTTGCTGACGTTGGCGATGGACACTCGTCCCAAGGTCCGTAAGGCCGGACACAAGTGGACGATGGATGTGCTGGAGCTCCACGCTGCCCGTGGATGTGACGCGCTCTCTACGCACATTGCGAGCTTCGCAGAGAATGTTTTCGCAAGCTCCAAGGGTGGAAAAGATGATCAGAGATTGGTGCTGTTGGTGGCGTTCCTTAAGTTGGCGTTGCCATTGTTGCAGCGTAAGGTGGTGGCATCGCTAGCCACGCCATTGGCCAAGTTCCTAGATGCTAGCTCCAAGACTCTGCGCCTTGTAACGTATGAAGCGTTGGATACACTGAGTGCGGCGCCGGAGTCGCAGCTCACGGCTGATACGCTTCGCAAGCTCGTGTGCGCTGTGCTTGATGCGCAGAGCAGCGGCACCCTTGAGGCGCAGGGTGGACCTGTGGCTATCTACGCTGTACGCATTCCTTCACAGGCACTTGTGCGCCTTGCAGCTGTGAACAATGAGGCGGCGCGCGAACTGCTGCCCCGTGTGGTGGCTGCTGTGTGCTCTCACTTCGCCAGTGATAATGATCGCGTGCAGCGCCAATCGGCTCGCTCATTGCTGGACATCCTGAAGGCGTGTCTGTCTCCTGAGACCCTGGAGACTGAAGGTTATTTCGAAGATGTGACCCGGGTGCTTACTTCGCTTCAGAGTTTGACATCTCTCCGCTTCCAGGGCGCTTGGAACCACGTTTTCCCTTTCATTGCGGAGCTCTTCCGTTTCTACGGTCCAGCTAGTCGACCGTCACTCGAGCCTATGCTTGTTACGTGTTGTGAGCTGCATGAGGCTGCTGATCAGCTTCCGCAGCAGCAACAGGGTGGTAAGAGCGCTCAGGCGCTGTCTAAGTTGTTTGCGCTTGCTGCAGGTGCTGCCGTGGAGGCTCTAGGCCCGCGCGCCTTCCTGGAGGTTGTGCCCATTGATCACCCGACGGAAATTGTGAGGGAGACACGGGCATGGCTTCTACCAGTCTTCCGTGACGCTTTGCGTGCTTCTCAGCACGGCGGCGAACTAGCGTTTTTGCCGACGTCGTGCTGCCTATGGCGCGTGCCTGTGAGGCTGGTGCACGTGAGGCTAATGTGACGCCATTGCAAGCCAAGAATTTACAGACTCGTGCCATTCAGCTGTGGTCGCTGTTTCCAAGTATATGTGCGCGCGCCATCGATGTGGATACCCATTTCAAGAAGGTGGCGAAGGTTCTTGCCAGCGCTATGGCTGACAAGCGCTATCCTGAATTACGTCTGGCTGTTTGCCAGGGTCTCCAGGACTTGTGAAGCGCACACGTGCACTACAGAAGTCTATTGCACGCCGCTATCAGGAGGAAACTGATGACGCCGAGGTGGAAGATGCTGAAGAGGAAGGTGAAGAGGAGGAGGAACCCATGGATGAGGCGAAGCTGGCGCGTGACCGCGCTGCTCTCGCCAAGTTCTCGGACGTTATGTGCCTTTGCTCCTGTCCTTTGTGGAGGAGTTGGACCCTGAAAAGGACGCTGAACGTGCGCAAGTGCTGCTAGATACGCTTGAGGGTTTCGCATCGCTTGCTGAAGCTGAACTGATCAGCACAACTTTCAAGAAGGTGATGCAGAAATTGCTGGAGTCTACAACCGAGGCCAAGCGTCTTGAGGCGGATGGTACCGCTGGCAAGCGCGCTATCAAGCTCAAACAAAGCGCTCATGCGCAGATGGCTCTTGCATTGGCACTACTAGCCCATGTGGATGATGCCAATGTGGCATTGCTGTACCGCGTGATCAAGCCCTACTTACTGGATGATGCTGATGCTCCTATGCAGAAGCGATCGTACGCTGCCCTGGTGGCCATTTGTGACGCACACCCGAAGTTCCTATCTGAAGAATCCCAGTTGCAGGACCTTACGCGTGCCATTTGCGAATCGCTGCTTACGTGCTCCGTGCCGGCCAAGAAGATGCGTCTGCGTGTGCTCGCACACTTGATCCGTGCACTTCAAGCTCAGCCTGCGACAGACGGACTGGCCGAGAAGGAGTTGGTTCCCAACCTCGTTGGTGAAATCATGTTGTGTACTAAGGAGGCCAACGGCAAGGCTCGCGAGGCTGCATTCGAGTTGTTGGTGGCTATGGCTATGCTGCTCCGTGCGCGTGACCCGCAAAACGGACTTATGGAGTTCATTCAGATGGTTCTGGGTGGTCTAGCCGCTCGCACGCCTCACATGCGCAGCGCTGCTGTGATTTGCTTAAGTCGACTAGTATTTGAGTTTGGCCGTGAGGATCCCTCCATTGCACAGGCCATGCCCTCTCTGCTCAAGACGGTACTCATGCTATTGCACGAGAAGGCACGCGAGGTGATTAAGAGCGTCATCGGCTTTATGAAGCTGGGTATTGCTGTTCTGCCCAAGGAACAGCTTGAGGAGTTCCTCCCCGACATCATCAATGGTCTGCTTGTCTGGATTGGTGAAAGCAAGAACCGCTTCCGTGCCAAAACCCGCATTATCCTAATCAAGCTCTGTCGTAAGTTCGGCTACGAGCATGTGGCTGCTCTCGTGCCTGAGGAAGATCGCGCACTCATCCGTCACATTAAGAAGACCAAGGAACGCGAGGACAAGAAGAAATCAGAGCTTGCAGCTGAGGCTGCGGAACGTCGTGCCGCTAAAAAGAACAAAGACTCATTTGAGGAGTTCATGGCTGACTCGGATGACGAAGGAGATGCCGAGGACGATGAGGCCGCTGCTATGCAGGTTCTCAAGCGCAAGAAGGATTTGCACAAGAAGCAGAAGGGTGGCAAGGTTATTCGCGAGGATGAAGATGATATTGTAGACTTCTTGGACGATAATGCAGCCGTGAAGAACATTTTCTCGGCGCAGCGTGGTGGTCGAGGAAATGACGACGACAGCGACGAAGAGTTCCAGATGGCCAAGGATGGACGCATGATCATCCCAGGTGGCGATGATGACGACATGGATGGTGCGAGTGACAGCGACGACGAGGATAAGATCAAGCAAGATGTGGCATCTCAGTTGCAGCGCATGGGACTTAGCAACAACAAAAATGATAAGTCAAACAGAGGCAAGCGTAAACGCGGTGGTGACAACGACGGCAATGGACGCGAGTACCGCGCGAAGAAGGCTGGTGGCGACATGAAGAAGAAGGGCAAGCTAGAGCCGTACGCCTACATCCCACTGGACCCGAAGCTCATGGCCAAGCGCAACAAGCGCGAGGCAGTGACACGCTACGGTGGCAGTGTTGGCAAGCGGAGAGGCAACAAGTAATTTGTGCGAGGCATTGACGCCTCCATCACTAAGCGAGATAGAAAAGCGCGCCAACTGGACTGCGTAGGTAGACAACGAGGGAGCCCTGGAACAGGGTATCTATGAGTGACTGAATATTCCAATTTACCTTGACACCATTTTCTGGCAAAGACTTGATGACCTACATCCATTTCAACTTGGAAACGTTGTATTGACTCGCTCGCATGCCTGGCAGGCGTGCCTTCTAGGCACGCACTAGAGATGGAGATGTATACTGTCTCTAGTACTGAGCGGCACGCTGATGAATTGCACCACAACAAGCCATCCTGGAAACCAACATGTGAGATCGAATGATACTTGACAAACGCTACCGTGTATTTAAGTGTTTTGGCTCCTGCCGACGTGCCAGGGCTAATCAGCAGGGGCATTGGTAGTACAATATACAGTGTTTATGGCATCGAGTCCTCCGGGCGCTTGATGATCACCGTCTTGTGCTCCAGGTAGTTACGCAGACCCAACTCGCCGTTCTCGCGACCAACACCCGAGTCCTTGAAGCCACCGAAAGGAGTGTTCGAGTCAAACACATCGTAGCAGTTCACGTACACCGTACCCGTGCGGATGCCGTTGGAGATCTTGATGGCGTTGTCGATGTTGCTGGTCACCACACCAGCACCCAGACCGTAGACCGAGTCGTTGGCGCGAGCAATAACCTCGTCGATGGTCTTGAACTTGAGGATGGACATCACGGGTCCGAAGATCTCCTCGCGAGCAATCGTCATGTCATCCTCGACATCGGCGAACACCGTCGGCTCAATGAACCAACCCTTGCTGCCATGACGCTTACCACCGGCCACCAGCTTGGCACCCTCCTTCTTGCCCTCTTCAATGTAGCCCAGGATCTTCTCAAATTGAGCCTCGTCAATCTGTGAACCCTGGTCGGTCTTGGTATCGAACGGGTCGCCCACCACACGAGCGTTGGCAGCCTCCACGGAACGACGCACGAACTCGTCGTAGATGCCTTCCTGGACGTACACACGCGTGCCAGCAATGCAGCACTGGCCCTGGTTCATGAACAGACCCAGCTGAGACTGCTGGATAGCCAAGTCGATGTCTGCATCGTCCAGAATAATGTTGGCAGACTTGCCACCGAGCTCGAGCGTCACTCGCTTCAGGTTGCTCACATGAGATGTGCGCATGATCTGGTACCCGACTTCAGTCGATCCGGTAAATGCAACCTTGTCCACGTTGGGGTGTTGAGCCAAGTGACGGCCGGCCTTGGCTCCCACACCAGGCACGATGTTAACCACACCCTTAGGGAATCCAGCCTCAACAATCAGCTCACCAACACGCAGAGCAGACAGTGGCGTTTGCTCAGCAGGCTTCAGCACAATCGTGTTGCCTGCAGCAAGAGCGGGACCCAGCTTCCATGCCATCATCAGCAACGGGAAGTTCCACGGGATGATCTGCGCACACACACCAACGGGCTCAGCCTTGGTGTAGCAGAGGTATGGTCCCGAGACGGGGATAACGGAGCCGTGGATTTTGTCTGGCCAGCCAGCGTAGTAACGGAGAGTCTTGATCACAAGGCCCAGGTCAGCGGCCTTGGCCACGGTGCACGGCTTGCCGTTGTCGAGGGCTTCAAGAGCAGCAAGCTCGTCGATGTTCTCCTCAATGAGCTCTGCCAGTCGGTAGATAAGGCGGCCACGGTCCTCGGCGGACATAGTGCGCCAGGACCCTCGAAGGCTGCACGAGCAGCCTTCACAGCAGCGTCAATGTCGGCGGTGCCAGCCTCAGCGACATCAGCAATCTTTTCCTCCGTAGCAGGGTTGAAAGTCTCGAAGGTGCGGCCCTTAATGGACGGCACGAACTCGCCGTTGATCAACAAGTTGGTCTGCTTCACAGGCACTTCAGCCGAGAAGTGACGCGACAGGATGAGAGGTGATGCCTTGGCAGCAGTAGCGGCCGACACGCGGGCAAAAGCGTTGGCTTGGACGCGGGGGACTTGACGCAGGATGTGGCGCTGCATGGTGTAGTGACTTGATCGGCGTAAATTGCAGAATGAGAAGCTGCCACGCCGCCAGGGATGATACAGTCCATGGCGCTACAGTCCTTCCGATTCCGGTGCGTCGTTTCGTATTCTAATAAAAATGTAAAGGTTTATTGATAATCAGGATAACGAATACTTGAATATAGTAAAGTTTATTAAGAATATGTATAAATAAACACAGTGTATAAATAGTGTGGATTGAAGTACTTGCGTTTTTCCTGATGCGTCGCAAGTATAACCGGTTGAAGTTGACGGCAACCATAAAAGGGGTCAAACAGACAGGTAGAGGTTCCCACGTGGCTGATCGTGTTTGCCGCTTCTGACTGGCTACGCGTGGGGCTGTTGGTACATGGATCTCAATCATCGAAATGCCTTCAGTTTGTGTGCATTATTGTTCTGCTTGGTTTACCGGTGGTACCTACTTTCCGTTTTACAGTTTCGCCTGCCAACTTGAACCCCTACTAGCTTGCGCTGATAGCGCTTTTCAAACTCCTCGGTCATCTGGGCTGCAGAACACGGATACAGTATCCACGATCCTCTCTCTCTCCGACTGCTCAAACGCTGATTGTCAAACAGTTCGTTGTTACCCTCATATTCGACCAAATCCCATGAGATTGAGCCTCTTGCGTATCGGCGGATGAGAACCTGCAGCAAGTTGCCAGTCAAAATATCGGCTGGAAAACTTGCCAGCTGTAAATATATTTACATGTTGAAGTCACCTAAAGCAATTCAGGTGACAGTACATTGTGTTTTTTTTACCAATACACCAGAAGATGGACATGCCAACCTTTCGATTCTTGACGTGCGTTGTGTCTGGTCTTCCTTCGCCTTCGAGAATATCCTTACAGCGATCGCAGACGCGTCTCGTCAATAAGCGATCCTCGACACATCTTTCTTCGAAACTTCGCAGTCGCTACCAGCACTCACGACCGAGACGTGAACGCGGTCAAGAACATCTTCCATCAGAACATGCAGAAGCTAGGCTAGAAGCAGTTGCTAGGCTAGAAGTAGTCTCGCATCAATCGGTGATGCCTTCGTAGA
This sequence comes from Phytophthora kernoviae, assembly GCA_008080845.1. NCBI lineage: Eukaryota > Oomycota > Peronosporomycetes > Peronosporales > Peronosporaceae > Phytophthora > Phytophthora kernoviae. The sequence goes on along the minus strand of VKKV01000369.1, from coordinate 97,816 downwards.
GGAGTCCTGTCAGCTCTGCTGACGTTGTAAGGCCAAAAGGAGTAGCGTAACTACGTATCTAGGGTAGCTATTAGGATCTCTATTGGCGGTAAACTCGTCCACGTTGGCAGTGCTGGATGAACCAATTAGTGATCAGCGTTGACACCCACAACGAAGCACGGCCAACGGGTTTGGCCTTAGGAATAAAACCCGAGACAAGGATGACGGAGAAACGGTGGTGAGCACCGACTTTAGGTAGTTTTTTCAATAATAAGTGGCCTATCGACGTTCATGGCGTCAAGTACGAGCTCACCAATGTTCACCTCAATGAGGTCAGCCAGTTTGTACGTTAGGCGATTCCGGTCTTCAGCAGACATGGTGCACCATGAACCTTCAAAAGCGTCACGGGCAGCTTGGGCATCTGCGTCAATGTCTTCGTGGACAGCCTCAAACACGCCGGCAATTTTCTCTCCGTTAATCAATAGGTTGGTCTGCTTCGCATGCTTTGTAGATGAGAACTGACGAGTCATGGCGGCCGGAGTGACCTTGGCAACCGAAAGAACCGTGGAACAAGGGACGACATTGGCCTGAACGCGCGGAAGGGTTCGTAGGATGTGGCGCTGCATAGATCGCTTGAAAAGAAAGTGTCGACGATAGCTCAAATTGTGGAATGAGTTTCAGCTTCTAGCAGCATGCACCTCCAGTTCATTTTCTGAGACCTTTCATCCTTGCGTTTCAAGGCTGGAGTTCGCAATAATGTAGTCGATTGATATGCAAGACTGTAACACATGCCGCCGCAATCTCATGAGTCCAAATGTATATTGCGTTCTTTAGTAATGCATATAGCCCTGTGCCAGTTCGAAGGCACTCGGGTTGGAGTATTGTATTTAGTTTGTTTGCCTCACCATGCTCGTTCGCCTCCTTGAAGGTGTTGCTGGCTAAAAGCTGCTTGGTGGCGCTCACCCCTCACTCCTGCCCCTCCCCTTACCACTGCTTGAGCCAATTCATCCAGCAAAGGCAACCCTTTAAGTGTAGGAAAACCCAGACTGGCTAGGCTTTATATTGCTGGTAGTAACAGACTCCAGCCGCCGCGAGTGACCACAACGAAGATGCAACGAGCATCTCTGCGCTGATAGACGGAATGCATTTTGTATCCTGCCACAGGTGTGCAGGCTTCGACATGGACGCAACGCGGTGGCTGCAATCTCACGAATGACCCCATATCATAGCACTCCCAGGGATTCTGCTGGCTAAGTGCTGCATTCTTGCATCGTGAATTTTACAATTGTCGAGCTGACAGATTTGGGGCCTGACCTATAGCCTGCGCAGGCACACAAGATGGGGGATTTCAATGCAACGTATGAGTCTGGTAGAGGAATTTGATACTTCAACTGCATCGGGTATTGGAATCTGCACAGTGAGTTTACAGCGGTGATGACTTATCACGAAAGTGACCAAAATGATATATAGACGGTCCATTATGACTTGTCCCGTTATTGACCCGTCTATGCGCTTTATGTAATCTCGCTTTGCACATTCCAAATATCGATGCAGTTGAAGCTTAATATGGCTTCAACGTCCCAAAATACGATGCAATAAGCTTCAGCCGCTCTCCACGCGTCATTAATCACCAGAGACGCAAGATAAGTTGCAGTGCAAGTGTCAAGATCCCCATCTCGTGCGTCTGCAGGTCATGCTGTCAGCTCACGAGGCCACGAGGTGCAAGCGTGCAGCAACAGTCTGCCAGCAGAATCCCTGGGAAGTGTCAAACGCACAAAATATGGGGAAATGTCATTCTATCACAATTGAAGATTCATTGCAGCCGCACCATTGCCCTTCGCACCTTTTGCGTCGTTTGCCTGCGCAGGAAGGACACTCATTGCGCACCGTCTAACGGTGCAGTGACATCCGTTCCACCTTCGCTGCGGGCTTGCCCATTCCTCGCGGCTGCAGCTGAAACCTGTCATTTTAATCACTGCCGGCAACATTTAGTCAAAGGAAGCTGGACTTTCCTATCCTTTCGATGAATTGGCTGTCATACCGGTATCCATTGATTCGGATGCATTTGAAACCCGTTCAAGCAACGGTAAGGGGAATTGTAAGGAGGACGGGCGAGCACCACCAAGCAGCATTTAACCAACAACACCACGAAAGAGGCGAACGAGCACAACAAGCCGAGCAAACTGCCCAGGCTGCATCTTGGCGGAAAATAGACGGTGACAAGTGTCGCCGAGTTGTTGTCATGCCATCGGTCGTAGAGGTCGACAAAACTGAAGTTTTTGCAGCTGTTTGCTTGGTAGTGATCGGTTGCTTCGTGACCCCAAGAAGGAGTGCTACATGTAGTGCCTTGCGACGTGTACACCGAAGCACGAGGGTCCTGTATCGTCAATAGGATCAATGCCATTTACCTGTTCATTGTTCCCCAAATAAGAATGGCAAACTTTATTCGAATTGCTGGTTCGTGCACCCTTTTGGACGGGCTATGTTCGCATTTCTGAAGTTTGTAGACGTTGCTCCCCCACACACACTTTTTTCGTGCGTGTTGCCTTCGTCATCATATTGAAGCCCCCGCTTGCGTTTTGCTTGATGTGGCAAGTTGACCCTGTCTTCAACTTGCAAATCGTTCCCTACGGAATTTGTATCATGGACTGCTATTCCAAGCAGCCTGAACACCACCAAGCCCCATGTCTGCCTTCTCCATTTCGGCGATGCCGCCAGGTTTATGCGTTTGCAACGAGCACAGCTTATCCAGCTGGAGCTGCAACGTGTGGCCATTTCATGGGGCGTCTCTTTAGTATCTTGCTTGTACATCATGGGATTGCGGTCGGCACGTATTGCAGTTACTGGTCTCGTGTCGCCTTGCAGACCGATCGGCTACAGCGAGCTGCTGTCCAAATCCACATTGCAAGGCAAGAGTGACAGGTTTCAGAGAATAAGCTAAAGACGCTTGCCACCCGAAGCTCATTCCGCAATTTGCGTTTTTGTCGACACTTTCATTCTCAAGCGACTCCAAACACACAACATGCAGCGCCACATTCTGCGTACCCTGCCGCGCGTCCAGGCCAACGCCGTCGCCCGTTCCACAGTAATGATAGCCACCAAGGCCTCTCCGATGGCGATCAGCCGTCAGTTCTCGTCAAACGTGAACGTAAAGCAGACCAACCTGTTAATCAACGGTGAATTTGTCCCTTCATCCAGCGGCCGCACGTTCGAGACATTCAACCCTGCCACAGAGGAGAAGATTGCCGATGTGTCCGAGGCTGTCAACAAGGACATTAATGCGGCTGTCCAGGCCGCCCGTGATGCCTTCGAGGGTCCTTGGCGCACCATGTCTGCTGAAAACCGTGGCCGTCTGCTTTACAAGCTGGCGGACCTCATCGAGGAGAACATCGACGAGCTTGCTGCTCTTGAAGCCCTCGACAACGGCAAGCCGTTCGAAGTTGCCAAGGAAAATGACCTGAAATTGGTGCTTAAGACCATCCGTTACTACGCTGGCTGGCCAGACAAAATCCACGGCTCCGTTATCCCCGTCTCGGGACCATACCTCTGCTACACCAAGGCTGAGCCCGTTGGTGTGTGTGCGCAGATCATCCCGTGGAACTTCCGTTGCTGATGATGGCATGGAAGCTGGGTCCCGCTCTTGCTGCAGGCAACACGATTGTGCTGAAGCCTGCTGAGCAAACGCCACTGTCTGCTCTGCGTGTTGGTGAGCTGATTGTTGAGGCTGGATTCCCTAAGGGTGTGGTTAACATCGTGCCTGGTGTGGGAGCCAACGCTGGTCGACACTTGGCTCAGCACCCTGGTGTTGACAAGGTTGCATTTACCGGATCGACTGAAGTCGGGTACCAGATCATGCGCACATCTCATGTGAGCAACCTGAAGCGAGTGACGCTCGAACTTGGTGGCAAGTCTGCCAACATTATTCTGGACGACGCTGACATTGATCTTGCCATTAAGCAATCTCAATTGGGTCTGTTCATGAACCAGGGTCAATGTTGTATCTCCGGTACACGCGTGTTCGTGCAGGAAGGCATCTACGACGAGTTTGTGAAGCGATCTGCTGAGGCTGCCAACGCTCGTGTGGTGGGCGACCCGTTCGATGTCAAGACCGACCAGGGTTCACAAATTGACGAGGCTCAATTTAAGAAGGTCCTCGGTTACGTCGAGAAGGGTAAAGAGGAAGGTGCCAAGCTGGTGGCTGGCGGTGCTCGTCACGGCGAGAAGGGCTGGTTTATCCAGCCGACAGTGTTCGCCGATGTGACTGACGAGATGACCATTGCCCGTGAAGAGATCTTCGGACCCGTGATGTCCATCCTCAAGTTCAAGACCATCGACGAGGTTATTGCTCGCGCCAACGACTCTGAGTATGGCCTCGGTGGTGGTGTGGTGACCAGCAACATCGACAACGCCATCAAGATCTCCAACGGCATCCGCACGGGTACGGTGTACGTGAACTGCTACGATGTGTTTGACTCGAACACTCCTTTCGGTGGCTTCAAGGACTCGGGTGTTGGTCGCGAGAATGGCGAGTTGGGTCTGCGTAACTACCTGGAGCACAAGACGGTGATCATCAAGCGCCCGGAGGACTCGATGCCATAAGCGTGTCCATGAGCGTAACATTGTATCAGTTTAATCACTCGCAGTCGTGGGAGTGCAACTAAGTCGTAATAGACATCATTTTTGAACACTGCTATCAGCACAGGCAAATGGCTTGGCTAATTCGCCCCTCCCCAAACTCCGCGCTCCTGTGCATTCACGCGATGGTACTCCTGCACAACCTTGGGGCGATGATAACGGTGGGGTTGGAGTAGCAGCGATCGATTCTGCCGAGAGTATGCTATATTTTAATATACAAACCTCAGAAAAGCCATCGTGACGGAGCTCTTCGTTGCCTGCTCTTCCGGTGCCGTCTGAAAGTGTCTGCGCAGATTATTTGTATCGCAATTGGAGGCGTTGGGGGATGGAGAATTCTTCAGCAATTGAGCAGCAGAGACTCTCCGAGTCGAATACGAATGAGCTTGCAACCCTGAAGCTAATGATACTATTTCATGTAGTGACTTCAACATGGTGAATCACCACCGGTTGGTGGGCTATCCAGCCGACTTCGAGTTTGGCGCCTTTCTCATCTGCAGATACGCAAGACACTCAATCACATGGGATTTGGTGGAATGAGGGGAATGAAGACGACAATCCAACAGGAGTCAGGTCATGCTGCCAGACAGCGTGGTGCCGAAGCACGTGCTTTCGATTGCCGAATAGGCAGAGAGAGGCGCCAATTGTGATCAATGCTCTCGCAAACTGCTTAACATCGAGGACTATGCTAGCAGAAAATGACGAAACGACAATCTGAAGTTTGCAGAAAGAACAGATATCTGCAGCTTGTTGATCAATGCGACCACCGACACCACGCGTGTCGTAACTTATGGTAAGTGGCATGATCAGCCGCGACCGAGCACAGTGTTGAACGCTGAGCGCTCTGCCCACGATTTGGCCAGGTCCCTCCGAAGGCTCGTTTATACCGGTTTTGAACTTCAACGCACTGTCTTGCGTTTTTTCTGATGCGCTTCAAGTGATATAATAAATACGCTGTCAAATATAATTATTTTAAATGCCTTATCGTTTTAAAAAGAAAGTTTATTAGTGTCTTTACATAACATAACCTTTATCAATATATATTAGATGTGAAACGACGTAATGCAATCGGCTGACGTGGCTTGGACTGCCGTCAACGGATATGATACAGGGCATGTGGTCTCTTGAGTAAAGTGATGAATAGCGGAGGGCTGGAGGATGTTAGTTGCAGCTTCTCATTCTGCAATTTACGCCGATCAAGTCACTACACCATGCAGCGCCACATCCTGCGTCAAGTCCCCGCGTCCAAGCCAACGCTTTTGCCCGCGTGTCGGCCGCTACTGCTGCCAAGGCATCACCTCTCATCCTGTCGCGTCACTTCTCGGCTGAAGTGCCTGTGAAGCAGACCAACTTGTTGATCAACGGCGAGTTCGTGCCGTCCATTAAGGGCCGCACCTTCGAGACTTTCAACCCTGCTACGGAGGAAAAGATTGCTGATGTCGCTGAGGCTGGCACCGCCGACATTGACGCTGCTGTGAAGGCTGCTCGTGCAGCCTTCGAGGGTCCTGGCGCACTATGTCCGCCGAGGACCGTGGCCGCCTTATCTACCGACTGGCAGAGCTCATTGAGGAGAACATCGACGAGCTTGCTGCTCTTGAAGCCCTCGACAACGGCAAGCCGTGCACCGTGGCCAAGGCCGCTGACCTGGGCCTTGTGATCAAGACTCTCCGTTACTACGCTGGCTGGCCAGACAAAATCCACGGCTCCGTTATCCCCGTCTCGGGACCATACCTCTGCTACACCAAGGCTGAGCCCGTTGGTGTGTGTGCGCAGATCATCCCGTGGAACTTCCGTTGCTGATGATGGCATGGAAGCTGGGTCCCGCTCTTGCTGCAGGCAACACGATTGTGCTGAAGCCTGCTGAGCAAACGCCACTGTCTGCTCTGCGTGTTGGTGAGCTGATTGTTGAGGCTGGATTCCCTAAGGGTGTGGTTAACATCGTGCCTGGTGTGGGAGCCAAGGCCGGCCGTCACTTGGCTCAACACCCCAACGTGGACAAGGTTGCATTTACCGGATCGACTGAAGTCGGGTACCAGATCATGCGCACATCTCATGTGAGCAACCTGAAGCGAGTGACGCTCGAGCTCGGTGGCAAGTCTGCCAACATTATTCTGGACGATGCAGACATCGACTTGGCTATCCAGCAGTCTCAGCTGGGTCTGTTCATGAACCAGGGCCAGTGCTGCATTGCTGGCACGCGTGTGTACGTCCAGGAAGGCATCTACGACGAGTTCGTGCGTCGTTCCGTGGAGGCTGCCAACGCTCGTGTGGTGGGCGACCCGTTCGATACCAAGACCGACCAGGGTTCACAGATTGACGAGGCTCAATTTGAGAAGATCCTGGGCTACATTGAAGAGGGCAAGAAGGAGGGTGCCAAGCTGGTGGCCGGTGGTAAGCGTCATGGCAGCAAGGGTTGGTTCATTGAGCCGACGGTGTTCGCCGATGTCGAGGATGACATGACGATTGCTCGCGAGGAGATCTTCGGACCCGTGATGTCCATCCTCAAGTTCAAGACCATCGACGAGGTTATTGCTCGCGCCAACGACTCGGTCTACGGTCTGGGTGCTGGTGTGGTGACCAGCAACATCGACAACGCCATCAAGATCTCCAACGGCATCCGCACGGGTACGGTGTACGTGAACTGCTACGATGTGTTTGACTCGAACACTCCTTTCGGTGGCTTCAAGGACTCGGGTGTTGGTCGCGAGAACGGCGAGTTGGGTCTGCGTAACTACCTGGAGCACAAGACGGTGATCATCAAGCGCCCGGAGGACTCGATGCCATAAGCGCTGTACTAAGTATCGGATCTGCTGCACTGTTTAGCTGAGCAGGAAGGCGAATATCTCGTAAATACATGCGTTTGTCAAGTTTTATCTTGTTTTTTTACTACACAAGAGTGCTTAAGATGTGTACTCGGTTGCACCAGGAAGATGTCGTTGCGCAGTGTGATCCCATCCCATCCAGACAGTGTTCAAGCGATGTTTGCTGTTCGGGAGCTGGACCTCGTGCTAGAAATTGTGTCAACTTAATTGTAGACGATCACTTATTCTGCCACGTTGTGCACGACCGAGACGTGAACGCGGCCAAGAACATCTTCCACAAGAACATGCAGATGCTAGGCTAGAAGTAGTCTCGCATCAATCGGTGATGCCTTCATCGAGAGGAGTCCTGCCAGCTCTGCTGACGTTATACACTTAAGGAAGAAGAAGTGTAACTAGGTACGCAGGAATCCAGGGTAGGTAGCTATGAGGATTTGTGTAAGCGGGACAAATCCCGCAGAAAATTTACAATAGAATTTTTCCTGAATAATATTGTCATTTCTTTTGGTATTTCGTCCGATATATGTTATCCCAAATTAAGTCTAGCACAGAATGTGTAGAGAACAAGAACAATGTGTACCAGTTGTGTGTCACGGAAGAGAAGCGTTTTTACTCAGAAGAAATTCGCGAAGAAGCTCGAAGCTCTCCGCCCACTTCCGTCTTCGCGTTAACCTCCATCCTCCCATGTCAGCCATGAATCTCAGTCGTGAGCAACAGAACGAGCTCCTCTTCGTGGGATTTAACCAGGACAGCGGTGCGCACTGTAAAACCTTTCCACAGCAAGCCTAAAGATCCATTCTCTGACCTCTCTCTTCCTCTTAAACACATAAACCGCCAGGTTGCTTCGCTTGCAGTACCGACTCAGGCTTCAAGATCTTTAACTGCGACCCCTTCAAGGAGACATTCCACCGAGGTGGGGTCTGCTCTATTCCAGCTTTATTATAGTTATACCTAATTAAAACCTATCTTGTGCTATACAGACTTTTCCAATGGCGGCATTGGCATCGTGGAGATGCTCTTCCGTTGCAACATTCTGGCCATTGTGGGTGGCGGCCGCAATCCAAGATACCCTCTAACAAGGTTGGATGTTTCCACTGTGTGGTGATAGAAACTCCTGGTTCTGCTGACGTTGGACAATCCTATTTGCTTGTCAGGTTATGATCTGGGACGACCACCAGAGCCGCAACATTGGGGAACTGAGCTTCCGCAGTGAAGTGAAGGCGATCAAACTTCGTCGAGACCGGTACAATCTGCTGCTTCTTAGGTGAAGATGGTGATGATGCTGTACTGATGTTTTTTCTTCTTTTTTTTTGGTAGTGTGGTGGTGGTGCTACAAAACAAGATCTACGTCTACAACTTTTTGTATGGAGTTGCTATTGCATTGTTTATGGTTTAGACTGCTGCTTTTGGGGTCTAACCAACGTGTTTGGTGCATTTGATGCGTTGCGCTCATCAGCGGACTTGAAGTTAGTGGACCACATCGAGACGATCGCGAATCCCAAAGGTCTCTGTGCATTGTGTCCCAATCCGTCCAACACGGTTTTGGCGTGCCCAGGTGTTTCGCGTGGAACTGTCCGAATTGAGCTATACGATCTGCGCAAGACTACTCTCATCACTGCTCACGAAGCCGAGCTGTCTCAGGTGGGGATCTTGCCTGCTGATTTAGTATTTACAGTGACGTACAAACTGACTGACAATTTACTGTGTCTGGTCCATAGATTTGTTTAAATCTCGATGGCACGCGTCTGGCGACGGCATCGGACAAGGGCACGCTCATTCGTATTTTCGACACGCAGAGTGGCCAGATCACGCAAAATTGCGGTGGGTTGAGTTGTTCATGTTGCAAGAACTTGCGAAGATTTCTAATGAATTTATTGTTGCAGGCGTGGAGCGGATCGCGCGGAAATCTACAGCATTTGCTTTAGCCCGACAGCACCCCTGCTGGCATGCTCCAGCGACAAGGGGACAGTGCACGTATTTTCGCTGACAGCTGAGGGCTCCGGACAAAGTTTCTCGTCAGACCCGACATCGATGGGAAATGTCCCGGCGCAAAGTATCCCTTCCCATTATTCTGCGGGAAGCGCCCCTCGCAGCGGAGAAGATGATGGCACGGAGAATTCCAAGTCCAGGTACTCACTGTGCATGAACTGTCAATCTAGGTGTGAACGTGTAGAAACTAATGGATTATTCCTCTCGTTTCCCACCCATGTGGTTAGTTTGTCGTTCATGCGGGGCTTCTGCCCAAGTATTTCAGCTCAGAGTGGAGCTTCGCGCAATTCCGTGTGCCGGAGACCCGGACGATTTGTGCATTTGGCACAGAGAAGAACACCATTGTTGGTACGTGTGCCCGGGCTAGTTTTTTCTTTTCTTTTGCGAGGTTGCGTTTCAACTAAACAATCATTTTTTGGTTTGTGCAGTTGTGGGAGCTGATGGATCGTTCTACAAGGCGGTATTCGATGCCAATGGTGAATGCCAGAACACGTCTTACTCAAGTTCATTCAATCAGACGAGGACGAATAAACGCGCCCGACCTGGGGTTGTCCATCCTTCCTCGAAAGCAGTCGCTTAAAATCCTCCATGCAGTTATAGCGCGAAGGAGATCCGTTGGGCTTCGTGATTTAACCGCGTGCCATAACTTTGGCGTCTGACACTATGCTTGTACCATCTTCTATTGCCATTAGCTCCCGTTTTTCGGACTGTCGAAATTCGAGTTCTGGAAGTCAAAGGCCAACAAAAGCAATTTTTTTCTTTTTCAGTCGTTGTGTGAATTCCTGCTGTGCAGTGTGTAGTACCTCGCCACATGAATGGCAGTTGTTGCTATTTCCTAGCACCAGATGCAACAGTCTTAGTCGCCATGAATCGTGTACTTGTCTCGCTTCACACTTGGGTCGTACTGCATGGGCAAGATGGTGGTTAGTTTCAAGAAACTTAGAAGTCTACAAGCATAACAAAAGCGCAACATACCACTTCCCATCGACTAGCAGGAAAAATGTGCTTGTTTTCTCGTACCAATGACGATCCACCACTTTGCCCGGGTGTGACTACCAAAGCAACGTCATTTATCACGAGCGCGGGTGTCAAAATAAGCAGATGTGGGATCAGTTGGATTTTGTTGTGAGTACCCGCGAACTAACCTCATCTTTCTCGACACGTCTGTCCTGCACGAGGCGGACGTCATCGTGAACGTCGAAGTGGAAAAGTGGTCCACTTTTTCCGCGAGCCTTGGTCACAATTAAATCGTAAAGAGTAGTGCTGCAGAAAACACGGTCCAGGTTAGTATATATAATCTCCTTCTATCCAATGCAACGATACCCCTTACATGAGGAATAATGAGATCTTCCTTGATGTAGACGAGATTTTCGGCGCCAACACCACGCAGCTCTGCGAATTCGGACACCAACTGCTGCTTTACGAGCTCGAGATACTTGCCAATCGTGGTCTTTTCGGAATCTACAGTAATCAAGCAGCATATTCACAACATGCACCGCTGATAAGCAATACTGTCTCGGAAGTAATGACACTAGGCAATGCGCGCACTGTGATCTCCCGTCGATGACCAGAGCCGTCCCAATAACTGTAGGTCACAGCAACACTCTCATCTGAATATATCCGCACAATCAAAACGTTACTCGATTCCAGCAAAAAAGGTGCGACGTCCAAACGCAACGCACTCTTAATTCGTTCCTGCTCGAATTCCCACTCAGTCCGGAGTCTCTGACGTTCTCGCGCCTCCTCTTTCTCCCGCTCCTTATCCGGCAAGAAGTCCGTCTCCACATTGGGGTTCTTGATGCTTTTCTTCACTCTCTTCGGCTTCACACAATCCTCCTCTTCATCCTCACCGCCGTTCATATCAAACGACAGAGGCCCTATCTTCTTCGCTTTCCGCTTTTTCTTCTTCTGCTGCTGCTTCTGCTCCTCCGGTCTACCATCCCAAAACAACAAACAACAATAAGATACCACAAATACAATGTAACATAGCAAAAGCACCACATAGCTACAGCAATAGTCACGCACTGTTCGTCAACTGGGGTGCTCTTGCGGCTCTGCAGGTTCTCTCGCTTCCGTCGGAACTCCTCTGCTGTCACCAAGCCCACTGTTTGTCGCTATATAAATGTATAATACAACCAACATGTTAATAAATGCTTCTACTCATTTTTACTGGGTGTTCGTGCCTTGAATTCGCTCTCATCGTCGTCTTGATGCGACTGGAAGTTATCGTCGATGCGCGTCCCGCGGCGGTTAGCCTTCTCAATGTCCTGTCTCTTTTCCTCGTACTCCTTCTGCTGTTGTTCTCGTTGTTTCGTCAATTTGGCAGCACGTGAACCAGCCACGTTGCCTTCCACCGTGTGGACACCCGACGTCCCAAAGCGCTCGATGCCCGTCATGGTGCGCAATGGACGCCGGTAGCAGTTGCGTACTTAGTGACAGTAAAGTACGAATGGTACATTTTTATTTGATCACCAGCTACGTTTGAAAGTGGGGAAGGAACGATGCTACGGAGACTCAAGACTTCTTCGGACGCGTACGTGGCGCTTTTGTGCTGCCCATTAGAACTGAATAAAGACCAGGAAGGTCTAAAAGACACGAATACAATACTTATCATACCTTTTTCCCTCAATTATGGTGAATTAACAGCGGACAGACGCCCATAGACGCCCAGTCCGAAGCTGCACAAGCTGCCAGTGAACAGAACGGCGATGACGGCCCTATGTCGTCCCTACAGAAGTACCGGTCGCAGACAATGAAAGACTACGGACTTATGATCGAGTACAAACACCTGCGCCAACACGTACCTAGTGGCATCTACGTGCTGCCCAGTTTCGATCAGTCCCGGATCTGGTACGGCACCATCTTCATCCACGCGGGACTCTACCGTAACGGTATCTTCAAGTTCACAATTTTCCTCCCGGAGAGGTAAAGGATTTTTATGTATTGGGAGAATGATGATTGATTACTGCGGAGTCTTGACTGATGATATTGTCGCTTTTTCTTAGTTACAATGGACCTGGGACATATCCTCGTATCGTGTTCAACACGGGGATCTTCCATCCCTATGTGTTTCAAGACACGAAGGAACTGGATCTCAAGCCAAAGTTTCCTGAATGGGACCCAGAACTTCACTACATGGTGGCAGTGCTAACCTACCTCAAGGGTATCTTCTACATGAAGGACTTCCCGGAGCTAAGCACAGTTGCAAACTCTACGGCGTTGGACATGTCCGTTGCTGACTGTAAATATTATCGCAATTATAGCTAATGTGGATACTAACTTGGGGGTGTCTTGTTCTTATGAATTGAGTAGGTTCCGTCATGATCCGGAAAATTATGTGAACAATGTCGAGGCTTCTGTGGAGGAATCACTGGAGAACGTGTACAATAACGAGCAGGGCTCTACCATTCGCTTTACCAAACACAACCCAGCGCACGACAATCTGCGCCAAGAACTCTTTGCACAACTCGATGCAGCGCAGGTACGATTCCCATTTCTGTCTTTCTAATCTTCGCTGTGAATCGGCGTCGCCTAACGCATATCTACGTTGTTCACTATAGCCTGCAGCACCCCAGACACTAGAGGAGAAAATGGCAGGTCCACCTGCGACGCGGTCGCTGTCCATCGTAACGGCGGCAGCAGCGGAAGGAGCTGGTGAAGGTGCATCTGCTGCTGCTCCCATGGATGAACCGATGCCTGACACAGTCGAGGAATAAGCAAGTGGCCACGACGTGCTTTGTTTCGAGCGATTTGTGAATGAGCTAGTAGTGTTGCACGGTAGGAGTGTGGCTAAAGTGTGTAGCTGTCTTGGTACTGTTGAAACAGTGGAGTCAGGCTGAATAATGAATTGTTCATGAGCTCGTTGCAATGTCCTGAGCAGAGCGCTATTTTTTCAAGTACTATGTAGATACTCAAGAAACTTCGTTGTAAATTCGTCGACATCTTGCGATTTGTATGTCATTTATTTAAAAAAAACCGCCCCAATATTCCACTTGTGTAACAGAGTTGCTGCTAACTATGCCAGCATCAAACGACACGGCCATGGGCTCTCAGGAGGACGAAGCGCGGCTCAACGAACGCATCTCCAAGGCACGGACGGAGCTCTCGGAGCTGCACAAGATCATGGCCAAGGACGACCGCAGTCTCTTCCGAGAGAGCGAGGGACCAGCCGCTCGCACTCGCAGCAGGACTACAGGAGCGACTTCCAGCACCCACAAAAGCTCAAGTAGAGACGCTACCAAGCCCTCAGCACTGGAAACAGGTCTACGGACGCCTCAGGCACCGCGTAGTGCATCAGGAGAGCGGTTAATGCAGCTGTCACGTACTGAAGACACTGTTCGGACCGACCGCATGCGACTTGCGGAGCTTTCGGACGAACACAAGTGGCAAACGACTGCAGAGAAGGAGAGCGCCGCACGCTCTGGTAGAGCGAGGATGAGTCCCGTGGGTAGAGTACGAGCTAATACGACCCCACGTCGTACTACAGCCAAGGACTTGGGAGATTACTCGAAGGACTACGTGCAACAAGCTCTGAACTTTGACGACGTGGTGGATGATGGAGAAGACGCAGCTATTCCACCTTCACCTCCACGATCTGAACGACTCAGATCATTGGGAGACCCAGGACAGGGCGTTGAGCAAGAGACAGGAGAGTTTGGAGGTGCCAGGACACACCAGGACCTCCGTACGTATGTGCATCAGATGGAAGAGACCATTGCACAGCTTGTCCAACAGAAGGACGAGTTGCTGCGCAACCAGGCGGAGTTTGACAAACATGCGAGTGGAATTTTCCCATCGCTAGAGAATTTGAACCACCAGCTCTCGCAGATTGTTCAGGGCAAGATGTTGCAGTCAGGACACTCGCAAAATAATGACGATGTCGCCAATTTGCACGAAGATATGCTAGACGAATTGCGCGTGCAACGGGAACAGTTGAGTGAGTTGGAGGCTGATGGCAAGCGAAGAAAATATGACGCTGAACTGCAGGAACAGAGTCGCGCCATTGAGATTTCCCAGATTAAAGGCGAGATTATCGGCCTTGTTGCTAGCGGCAAGATGCGTGACGAACGGTCAGAGTTGTTGGTTGACACGGTCAAGGAACTTCAGGAAGAGCTGCGAGACTCGGTGAAGAACATGGTACAGCGTCACCAACAACTTGACAAGCGGATCAACCAACTGCAGACGCCAATGACACAACCCCGGCTTTTGGTACGTTGCAATGATCAATTGTTTTACCGTGTTGACTTTTGGCTAACCCTGTGCTTTTGTTGAATACACACAGGGTCGCAAATCGCAACGCAACACGCTATTGTTTGCCATCGCTGTGCTACTGGGATTCATCGCAGTAGCGCTTGGCTTCATCATCATGAATAGTGGGGATTGTGGGCTGATAGCCCAGTGCCACCCACTCACATAGTCATTTCCATCTAAACGCTACATCTCACCACTTTTTAAACCGGGCAAGCCAATCGATTATATGTACTTTTATTCAGCACTGGAACAGCGCTAATGGTCTTGTACTCGCAGAACCATCGATCTGCTGCTAGCTAAATCAAACTCTACACCTGCTTCACCTTGAACACGCAAATATTGAGGATTGTAGCGAGCTCCGTTGCAAGGAAGTAGATCATGTGAATATACGCGGCCAGCGAGATCACGAAGAAGAGTTGCACCACAGAACTCTCGGGACACTGTAAAACAGAAAGAACGTTAATATGACTGCGGCTTACGACCAACAAAGCAATGTACTACGCAATGACAATGATTAACATACCCAAGGCACAATGCCAGCCACGAGAAGGAAGGCGACAGCAAGCTGGATCCCGAAAGTCTTGCGCAGCAACCAGTACGGCTCTTCGCACATGTGAGACAGCATCATGTGCATCACCATCTGCGACATAGCCACAATGTAAATCCCGCTACTCCTTGCCGCGACAATCTGCAATATATAGCGACTTACCTTCGTGAACACAAGCCCGACAGTCCATACGAGGAGACGAGGATGGTCAGTGAACACATCAGACGGCGACCAGAGCACCCACAGTGCAGAGAGGAATACGAGCGCAATGAAAGGCGTGATGCCAAGCAGTGCCGCTGCACCATCCTTCGCCTTACGCTCCAAGGAGCAGATAGCCACCACCACTGTACAAAAACCAAAGCCACAACGCAAAATCAGATTTCATGCAATGGAGGCAGTATAAGCACAGTAACACACCACTCAATAGGCATTGACCAAGCGCGCTGGTGATCGTAATCAAGACGAACACGTGGTTGTTGTGCAACTCCGGGAAGATGATGTTCTGCTGCGTCCAAAATTGAGGTCCCACAATGGCCGTGCCAATGTAAATTGAATACATGATCAGGAGTCCTTCATTGGGTCCGTTGATAATCGGTAGTGCAAGCGTTCCGGTGTAGTACTCCTCCCAAGTCGCCATGAAGAACACCATTGCTGGCGCCAAGAAAATCAACAGCGACTGGTAATAAACAAGACAACCTCATTTGTTAGCTAGTACCCTCCCCAAAAAAAAAAAATGTTTCAAAATCCTATGGTACGCACCCAGTAAGTAGGCCCAAGCATGATCGTGGACGCGAAGGTGCAGGCACTGACAACGACATTGAGTGCATCGCAGCCGTGGTCAAAGAGCAGTCCCAGAGGGGATGAATTGCCCGTTTTGCGAGCCTGTTTGCCGTCTGCCACGTCTAAGATCTGGTAGAACAGTAGGGAGAATCCTGCATTGGCGTAAACCCATCTGGGCGCTTCCTCTACCATGTTCGGTGCATACCTAAGCCCCACATGAGAGGTCAGTCAGTCTTCTATATACTTGTATAAAGTATGCAGCAGTCTCACCAGAGCATGATCACGTGCGACAAGATGACCAGCAATAAGCCGCTGATCGTGATGGTGTTGGGCGCCAAGCGTGGCGACAGCACGCGGTCCACAAGCAGCTGAGCCAGCGGCGAGATGATGTGGTTGTACAGCAGGGACGCGTCGCTGCCGCTGTAGCGATAGGCCAAGATGTGCTTCACGCCTTCCTCCGTCACGTAACGGTACGCCGTCTTGTTCTTTTCAGCAGGCTTGGGCGCTTCGCTCCCAGCTTGAGTAGGTTTGGTAGCCGCGGCGGCGGCGGCGGAGCGCGTGAGCACCATGGTGTTATATCGAGAGTGGCTCACTGACCAATGCTGACAAATTGAACCTAAACCCGGGCTCAACTAATCCATACAAAATATAAGTTTAAACGACCCGGGTCGGTAATTTTGGTGGACGTGGACCCGTGGTAATATATCAGCCACCAAGAGACGCGACAATTGATCCAGCCATGTGTGGGGCCAATGATGCAGTGTGTCTGCATGGGGACTGCGCAGTGGAAGCTCTAAATGGACAAGCTTATGAGCACTGTCGATGCCATGCAATGTATTCTGGCTCGCAATGCAGTTTCCGTGGTGAATTATTGTATTGGGAGCTGTCTGTGGCATGTGTGCTGGTGTTTCTAATGCTGATACTGAGCCTGCTCGTGAGTGTCAAGACCACCGCGTTCCTGCGTTTCCCACTGGCCAAGAAGGACGAGTTTGCCTTCCCCAGGAAATGGAAGAGTGTAAGAGGACAGTCAACGATTGTTCGCTTGCTGCGAGGCACGTGGAGTGGTTTAACGCGCAAAGGACTGCCGACGAAGCGACATTTAATCGAGAACATTTTGATCACCATTGTGGTTTTCTTGGATCTCGTGCAGTGGGTGCAATTGACAGCATTGTCGTTCTTGCCTGTGGTGCCGTGGCCGGCAGCAAGTCGACGTGTCGCCGAAATGCTGCGTTTGTCGCTGCTGTACCCTGCGTGGAGTCACTTGGATGCGAGTCAATTCCCGAAAAGGATGCTGTACGTATCATTGGGTTTCGTGCCAGGGATATTCTTGCTTGCATGCATTCTCGGTGCGAAGCGCTTCCCGTTGTTCAAACCACAGCCGAAGAGCGCACCCTCTGAAGACCTTTGCACAGTTGTGTTGCGTCTGTACAGCGACTGGCTCGCTCTTCTTGTCATGATCGGGCTACTTTTACCCCTGGAATGTGCCATCATCGGGTATAGCAAAGCAGAAGGTACTGGCAGGACTTTGCCCAATCTAGATGGATCGTGCTTCACACCATTGCAAGGCGGCTTCGTAGCAGCAGGTTTTGTTATGCTGCTCTTGTTCAGTGTTGTGAGCTCTGTCGTGGTGGTGCAGCTTAATTGCGAGACCTCGCCGCCAGAACCGACACTATGGACACACATCCGCTATACGCGGGCTGTACAGGTTCTGAAAGCTCCGCTTGCGATGGTATTCGACGATTGTTTTTGGTCACCTCCGCCATTCTATCGTTTGCTAATTGCCAGTATGCTAACCGTGCGTTTCGTATAGAGCGTCGTCGCGTCGGTCAATGCCAACGCTTTCCTGGTTTGTGGTTGCTGCCTTATAACCTCGTACGTGATGTGGTGTTGATGTTCCTATCGCGTTTAATTCACAATAGACTCACCAAAAATTGCGTTCGTCCAGCCTAGTTCTTGGTGTCATGAACGCGAGGATGAAACCATGCGTTCATTCTTTGGTGCGGATGGCAGTCAAAGTATTTTGTGCTGGACAAATACGTCTGACTCGACTCCTGCTTTTTGCAGGTGAACGGGCTTCGTCTAGCTGGCGCGATAATGTCGTTCTGGAGCAGCTTGCTGGCCCTCATGGTCACCTTCGTCGATGACCCTGGTGTGACAATATTCTACGAGGTACGAGGGTCGAATTAAAGGTATTTTAGCCTCGCACTCACATTGTGCAATAAATGTGCAGGCGTGGTCTTTGGGCGCCATTGCCATTACCGTCACCTCTTCTTCCGGCCTGCTGCTGTATCACACAGAGGACTTTTGGCACCGACTTGCCTCCTCTTCAAAAGAGCTGACCGCTGGAGACAACAAGCGTCTGGAGACGACAACAGCAAAAGTGGCGACCATCGGTTTTCGCACTGGTCTTCCTCGATTGCTGCCGAGTCGACGGTCGAGCGCCGCAGAGAAGGCACGTAGTCGAACAAAGCGTGCACAGTCGACAACAGAGGGATAATATCGACTGGCATCTTTAAAGTTGACGTTGAAGCAGACACCAACGAACATGTCACTGTTGTGCTGTTCCATCTCATGCCAGTGTCACACGAGAATACTGCCGGCAGCGCGCAATCGAGGACCGTCATCAACTGTTCCACCCTGGTCACTGACTCGGTGCTGGCATTGCCGACCATCATAACGTTCAAAGCTAGAGCCTCTGCTGCAGAATCCGAGATTTGGGGAAGGATGCAGGGTACAGATGTATCCATGTCGTCGTTACTGGTGAAACGCCGACAACCGGACGCTCGTGTCGAGTTCAATCCACTTGGCGACTCGCTATTGGGCGTCGAGCAGGGGCATTGACACGCCTAGCGTTAATCAAGAAGCAAAATGGACGCGCCACGCACTTCCGCGCCACCGCGTCCATGTAGCAAGATGGGATTTACTATGGTCTTGAACGCTTTGCCCTAGCAGCAATAGCAACAGCGAAGGAAGTTAAACTAGCGCCAGCAAATGTTGCATTTGAAATGCAGCGGCTCGCACTACGGAGGCCTCATTGCGCCGATTGTGGGACGGAGCGGCCAAAGCCAGAGCGGGAAGCATAATCAAGCCGAGTTTCGCAGCTGGTTTTTCGAGCAAGATACACCGGGTACCCGCTCGGCTTGTCGCCCACCAAGTCGGGGCCGACTTGTTATCAGCTCTAGTTGTAGAGCAATTATACTAAAACGGCATTCGCATGCACGTATGCAATTGCATCAAAGTTCGGACCGGAATCACCACAATAAGGTGAGATTCTGGTGAGCTGTGGCCCCTAAAAGGAAGCGTCTACATCGAGGATGGCACTATCCAACCGTGTGAGGTGCCAGATGCCCAGAGGTGCTGGCCACACAAGAATCAATAGATATACACATTTTCGTTGCAACGTGTGGCCATACATTTATTTCCAATCTCATCATCTGCTTTCTGCCAGGAAGTTCCTTGCAGTCTTATCGCTGTCATGAAGACAAAGTCAAAGAAGGCAAGACAACGTCAAAGAGGGCAAGACAAAGGCAAGTAGCAGGTCAGATTGCAAGGCAAAAGTGGAAACGCGACACGCTTCGAGCCTCCAATCAGATCCCTCCATCTCGTTAACCCCTAATCAGCGAGCCAAAAGCGTTCAAAGCCGTGTATTTCTGTTCATAACCGGGTCGTTTTGGGTCCCCTGAAGCATTCATAGCCGGGTTTTTATGAGGTTTTATCTTCCTCCGAGGTTTTTTCCTGAAACTCGCGACACCAGCCGCCGATGCTCGACAGGCCTCATTTCCAGATTACGCCGTTGCTGAGGACCAGAGTGTGTCGTTCTTCCAGAACTATATGACGAGGATAACAATGCAACCATCGGTGGATTACAGCAAGAGCGAGATCTACGGATCCACCATCTCCGTATCCTCCAAGGGAGTCACACATAGAGGCTCCCGTACCAACTCACCGTCCAGCAGTGGAGATGAAAAGACTGAAGCGATGCCCATGGACAACGTCCCGTTCATTAAAGAAACGAATGAAGGCGTCTGGGAGAGGTACCAGAAGGCTACGTGCACCAAGATGTACGACGTGGAGGAACTCATTGACTACTACTTCCACCGCCGTCTGGCGGCCATTCCTGCGGTCATTGTGAGCTATTTGCCATTCGTGATTACCCCCAATCAAATCACGATCTTCGGCTTGTTCCTTGGCTGGGGCGCTGCACTCTGTCTCTATGACTCAGAGTTCCACTACCCATTGGCTTGGGAACCTTCGCACTCGCTCTTGGCTGCCGGTCTCTTCATGTTCACGTGGATCGTGTCCGACTGCACGGACGGACAAGTTGCTCGTCTTTGCAAGCGTGGAACGCGAACTGGACGAATTTTGGATGGTGTTGTGGATGGATTTGTGATTGCCCCCAACTTCTGGATCATGGGCGAGATTTTGCAGCACCGTTATGGCCACGTCATGTATTTCCACTTGGGCTTTTGGTCGGGAATGTCCCTCTGGATCCACGCAATCATCTATGACAAGATCAAGAACGTGTACATGGAGAATTCCTTGCCACAGTCAGAGTGTGATGGTGAAACGGTGGCGAGTGTGAGCGCAGAGTACCGTGCTGCACGCAAGCAATCGGCTTTCGCTCTGGACACCGTTTTATTGGGCATCTACTCGGTATATTTGAGGGTGCAAGCTGCATTCACGTCGGATGCTGCGTCCAAGGCTGAGATTGACCGTCAGGCTCTGCTGGCTTCATGCACAAGTGACTACCACTTGGCTTACCGCCAGAAATTCAACGGACTCGTCCGTGTGGCTTCGTTCCTGGGAATCAGCGCACACATTTCGGTCGTGTACATGACGTATTTCCTGGCAATTTACTACTGGGAGGTGCTGTTTTACATGCAATTCTACCCGCTGGTGTTCCTGAACATCGTGATGGTTGGTGTGCTGTTTGAGTACTCGCGTTCCGGCATGGCAACGTTCCAGCCTTCCAAGGATGGTTCGTTCTAGACGTAGCAAGAAGCTGGCAAGACGCGTTAAGTAGCCGATCAAGCGTTGACTGGCAGCTCGAGGCGTGCTGAGCGCTTTTGCGTTGTCCCATCCAGCAGCACCAGAGGATCTGCTAAGGAGTTATGTCAGCATCGAAAGTAGCATGTACATAGTTCGATCCTAGACCGTGTTGCTACCGTGTCCAGTTTAGCAACAACTACAGTAGCTAGCCCACGAATGTATCTATCAATTCTACTCAATCACACTTGCATGTGTAAGCTTCTGACTTCTAGGAAATGATTTATTCACGTTAAACTGCTCCCGGGTTCCCTGCTCAGCTGCACGGCAGAATCACCGTTTGCCCATACTGAAAAGCACAGGAAAGTTCATACGACTAGGGATGGCTATAGAGAAGAAGAGTAGGAACACAAGGCCGAGTGCTTCTACGAAGTAGAGCAGACTCTGGTCAAACGGGAACGCTTGCTCGAAGTACCCCAGTAAAGCGAACAACGCTGGTGCCGCAGCACCAGCCAGGAAATACGCCATGTAACGAACGCGTTGTGCCGCACGGTGAACAGCCAGCCGCCGATCCACGGCAATCGAGTTATCCAACAGCGCCATGATACCATGGGTAGCCACCCCCGCCGTAAGTTGCTTCACTACGAGCACAGCCACCACAACAAACCAAGCGAAGGGCAGCTCATCCACCTTGAACAGATCGATAAGCGGGAAGCACCCCAGAATTGGGATCTGAAGCAGTAATCCGATGCGCAATGTAGCGAGTGGGGTCATGACGTTTCGAGCGGAGGAACACACGAAACCCGACGCAACATGACCGAGAAGAACGACTAGTGACAGCGATGCGATCGTTCCAGTTACTGTGAGCGTGATGGATGATACTGATGACCGCGACGAAGGCGGCTCAGCGTGCACGCTACCACCCAGAGTAATTGGGTTCTGCTTGAAAACCAAAGCGGCAACATCTCGTCGAAGCTCATCTGCACAAGCGACCAAAAAAGTAAACCAACAGCACTAAGCATGCCAATGGTTCGCTCGTAATTGCCAACTCGGGCATTGGTGTGTCCACCACTTTCGGGATTGCTTGAGCTACAGCAGCAGGCTTAATCGGTTTCTTCACCAGCGGTTGATACGTCGAAGAACTTGCGGCAGTGGCTCGGGCAACAGGCTCGGTCCTTGGAGATGGCGTAGACTGTGAGTGTACAACGACCGATATCACCGGCTCTTGATCGTCAACGTCTTCAACACCCTGCAGCCCGTACTCAGAGCAATCAAAGAAGGCCTCTTCATCACTGGCATCGTCGCTTAAAGTCGAGCGTACACTACTAGCTCGTGATCGGGTTACACTAGTCCGTCGAGAGCGTGGTGTAGCCACAATTTCGATTGTACGCTCTAGCGATCCTGTGGTACGCTTGATCAGGTCGTCAAGCGAGCGTTCCTGGGCACTCTTGCCAATCTCCACACCATTGCGACCACCATAACGCTGAGGTAGACTATCGACACCGATAAGCGCCACTAAATTTTGTGTAGCCGTCTCCTTAGACAAAAACGACACCTTATCAGCTGTGCGTTTAGCCAAGTGCGGGCGAATGCTGGACATGACTTGTGAAAACCACACCGGAGCATTGAGTACAGCCACGGCTTGTAGACGATCAGGCAGCTCACGCTGTAGCGTTGTTACTACTGCAGAGACTCCGTCTATAGCACGTGCGTCAGTATCACGCAGAGACAACCCCTCCAGATCCACCACATACACGATTTTTTGCGTCGGTGTTCGCAGCAACGTTTCCTGCGCAAAAGCCAAGAAAAAGCGGTAGTGATTGCGCAAGTCGGTAGTTGTGAAACCTGCAGCATACAACTTCTCCATTTTGACACGGCCAACGAAGTCCCACACCACTAGGTGTCCGTCCGACGTAGCCGTGGAAATAGTGCGGAAGGATACCTCGAATCAGTCGGAAGTGTGGTTGAGGCGTAGCCAGCAGCTTTACTGCCTGCAACTTCGCTTGTGACGACGTTATCGCCTTCTTGAAGCCAATACCACTTCGTCCAAAGGTTTCACCAAACGCAGACTTGACGTGGGCCACGGTATTGGCCACAGGACTTCCACTCTCACTGCTGCTCGTGCTACTCGTGTTCAGGCTTGTAGAAGAGCGCGATGGGGGAGTTCGCGTCAATCTGAATCTGCGGCATAAAATTTAAGAAGTCATCCTCCTCCTCCGCGAGCTGTGTACGACGTACGACTGCGCAGACGTAGCGCCACAAGCATCACCATGACTGCAATCCACGCCAAGATCGACACGAAGCAGAACGGGTAAAAGTACAGCGACGAGTCATGTGCAGCAGGGTCATCGTTCCTTCCTGGCGACGCTCCCTGCGGCAATTTGGCACCCAAAGTGATGAACAAAAAGGTGCAAATCGCTCCCAAACCTACACCAAGAGTCCTGCTAACAACCGCCAACCGCGTCTGTCGATTGCCACAGATATTGTCAATCTCAATGAGCGCCACAGGCAGCACTCCACTGCTGAGTCCCGTAGCGAAGCGTACAAGCGCCATCGCCAACAGACTGCGGCACAGCAATAGACTGAAAAAGCCTGCTCCAGTCACTGCCAAACCCCATAGAATCACACCTTTGCTGCTCTTGAGGGACCGAGCAAGTTGATCCAGAACCCGCAGCTCAGCGCGTGTCCTAAGAAGCCAGAGCCCGAGAGAATGGCCGTGTAAAACCCCAGGCGATGGAAAGAAGTCTCTGGATAGAAATGCAGCGTGATCATGGGGCCCAACACCAATACTACAGTGTGTGCGATGTACTCGATGATGGCGCACGCCATGAGGAACAGCATACGGGCGTTCACGCCTCCACAGCAGCCGAAACACGCCATAGCAACGTAGAGTCACGGGTCTTTTGTCTTTGTCACGTCGGTTCTCCGTCAATGCAGACGCTTGGACGCAATAATCAGGGTCAGTAGATAGCTGGTAGACTTGTATTTAATACCTAGATGGAGCGTGTGTCCCTCTCGCCACGAGACACAGAAGCAGAGATGGATGAGGACTGGTCTTCTCTTGACACCGATGGTCAGTTCGCGAACACTATTCTAAAGTTTAGACAACTATTTAGCATGACAGAAATGTAAACTTGATGTTTGTAAAGGTTAGATAGATGTGAATATAACACTTCCTAAAATATATATTTAGGATTACGCGAAGTTAATGCTATACCACGTCACACTTCAACTCGGTCTCCTTTAGTCGTAGACCTTCAACACTGAGCGAACAGGCGCATGACACCTTGGACACGTTCGTGATGTGTGCATAATATGTTGAAGACAAGCTGTGCATCCAGCCTGGTGGCCGCACGGCGTGCAAATGCCATTACTTGGCACCACGTCACAGATTTCGCACAAATTTTGCTGATTGGTTTCATCGTCGGGCCTTTGACGAGGTGGCAGTGGCTCCTCCTCTTGCTCCGATACATGCTCGGATGGCGCCACACGCGATTCTGTGTCGGTTAATAGGAGCTGCCCCGTCATGAATTCAGGACCGACAGTGTCGATGTCACTTCCACTGGTGACGCTGGCGGCTGACGCTTGCGCCCGTCCGACGTATTGCCGTCGTGCTGCCAATGGCACTTCAATGTATTTCTGAGGTTGTGGGGACGTGGAATCGTCTCGATTTTGGCTACGATTCGCCCGGACATTTGAGTCGTTGGCTGTTTGGTTGGGAGCAGCTCGACGTTGGAAATTCGGAGGCAAATCATCGACAGTATCTTCCTCTTCTTGAGGTTGAGGAGATAGCTGCCTTGGCTGCTGCTCTGGTTCTAGATGTTGCTCAGTTGGCTCTGGATGTTGCTCAGTTGGCGTGTCTTGTGCTGCTTCCGCCTCCTGTTGCTCAAATGTGACACGAAGACGTTGGTACAGTGGATCGTTATCAATCTCACGCTGCTGCTCGTGCTCGTGCAAAATCGAAGATCGCAAGTTCTCAACTAGCTCTTGCGGCCAGTAGTAGAGTTCACCATTCGGGGCCTCATAAAGTGGCGGACGGTATTGAATGACCCACTGTCGCGAGGGCGAAAATTGGAGCTCTGCAACACGCGGCGCCATTGAGCAAGGTTATTGTAGCTGTCGGTAGCGAACACGATGTGCATAGTCTGCACGTTGTCTAGACTCATTGTCTTGCGGCAGATCGGTGAACGTGTGAATTTCTGGCCATTTACGCGGTGGCACATGACAGGCTTGTCGAAGACGAAGGCGTTGTCGCGCTGGAGCCATGAGTAGCTGTCGTTCGACGGGATGAGTTTCACCTGCGCTGCCTCATCGACCAACATCACCATCTCCGGTCGAAGGTCACCTTGGCGATGGAAGATGCAAAGCTCAGTGGAGGTACGCTGCTTGTTGCAGGCTACGACGACAGCCCAACGCTTTTTCCAGCGGAACTTGCCTCGCAAGTACAGCCAGCCGCAGTGCACCTTCATATGCTCCAACAGCACAGCCCCGACCGCCTTGCGACGATATTGACGGGCGACATCGAGAGGTGTGAAACCTCTACGGTTGATAGCAAAGATGTTGGCCCCCGCATCTACCAGTGTCTCAGTCGTCGTGGCGTCTCGATTTGTCATGGCCGCATAGTGGAGTGCCGTGTTTTTGAGCTTGGTATCATCAACGTCGTTGACGTCAGCGCCGGCCGCGAGGAGCTTGACAATAGCAGGCTCGCCGCATCTACACGCTGCAGCTTCCATGAGCGGCGTCGTGCCCTTGCGGTGGTGCTTCCAGTTTACGAGATTGCGAGCCACGGCGTCGGAGTCTTCAATCTCCTCTTGAATCGTGACCTCGTCCCCGGCCCTTGCGAGCTTCCACAAGAGCATGCATTCGGCTCGGCTTGTGGGCATCCTCAGTTCGGATGGATGGTTCGATGGGAACGGAAGTGTTCAATGTCAAGCAAATTCGGGAATGGCTCTCGGTTAGTTGTGCCATGAGGACAAGTAAGTAGATTATTGGAGACGTTCGTGTTCCGGTGAAGGCAGCCATCGTGAAAAATCTTACTTCAAGATACACGTTGATACAGGCTGAGACATAGCCGTCCATCTGATTTGCTGCATGCAGCCATTTCAATTGCCACGTTTCCGGGTGTATGTATCAAATAAAACTTCCCTATTACGGACAACGGTAATGAATTCAAATGCTATATAGCAGCAACGGTTAGAGGTCTGGTAGATCGTCCATGTGCGGTTGGTTGGGCGTCACGGTCTTCGTGGTGAAATACACGAAGCCCTGCAGCGTAGCGACCAGCAAGTTGTAGAGCACAATGAACTTGGTCCAGCCTGCATACTCGTACGTCTGAGCGCACAGTACGGCAAAGAACAGGATCGTAGCTGCCCGACCAATGTAGTTGCCCAGGAATGGGAGGTACATTTCCACACTCACCCCGTTCACAATCGACTTGAGGTCGTACATAATCACGGCCGCACCTACATGAATTAACCGCACATATGCAACGATAAGTTAACGCTAATGATACGTTCCCTTGCACCTTCTGTTAAAAATGTACCGAAAGCCATGGTGTACAAGCCCAACGCGACTGCAGTCCCCGTATCAACACCAGAAAACAGAGTTAGGTCTCTCCAGCCTCTAAAATCATTCTAAACTGCTAATAAAGTGGCCCACCAGCTGCATATGTAAAGTGAATGAGCATTCCGAAGCCCTGGATGATGGTGAACGCCGCAGCAAGAGTGTACATGCCACTGAAGACAATGTCCACTGTGATCCCCTGCTCCCCATTATCAAAGCCTTCTTCCTGTCCTGCTCCCCCATCCAGCTCCTGCTCCTCCTCCTCCATACCCTTGAGGCTGTTGATACTGTGGAACTGCGTAGGGATGAACGTTGGGCGCTGTATACGGAAGCTTCTGCTGCCGCACGCCTTGAGACCGAGGCGCTTCCTCCTTCTCCTCTTCGGCGCCAGCATCCACCCGAGGATTGCGCATCATGCGGTTAGGAGCCGGAGGCGACGATTCCTGTCTCGACGGCGAGGGTTCCTGCGGGTCCACCAGAGGCTGCTTGAGCTCTTCTTCCGGGAGGTCCATGGTCACTCCTATGACTTAAACAAAGTATGGGAATCCTTTGATAGAGAAGCCTGCGACTGTTCTTCGTTTTTTAGTGGGTTTTAGTGTTAAGTTTTAGCGATAAACGGTACAACGACGTTAAAACTGCACTAAAACGGACGTTAACTTCAACGTGGTCAAGTCATTTCGAGTCGATACCATTGAGCTGCTCCAGAGCCAACATGAGCGAATGCGTTCCGAGACGCCCGTGACCTTGAGCTTGGACGGCCACGTAAAGCTGGTTGGCAAGAGCGAGACCAGGAAGTGACAGGTTCATGCTGGCAAATACAAGCAGGAAGTTAGTATAATGGCCCAGGCTGCATAGTGAGCTGTTCCTCCTTACCTCTGGGCCTCCTTCAGGGCGATCCCCATGTCCTTGATAAAGTGCTCCACGAAGAAACCAGGATCGAAGTTGCGTTTGGCAATGCGCGGGCCGAGGTTACTGATGGACCATGAGCCTGCAGCTCCGGCACTGACAGCACGAATGGCCTCCTCCACATCCAGGCCGCTCTTCTGCGCGTATAGTAGACCCTCCACCACGCCAATCATATTTGTAGCAATGAGGATCTGGTTCACCATCTTGGTGTGCTGGCCAGCGCCAGCTTCGCCCATGTGGCGGATGTTCTTGCCCATGATCTCGAACAATGGCAAAGTCGACTTGACGGTGGTGTCGTCGCCACCAACCATGATGGAGAGCGTGCCCTCGCGAGCTCCGACGTCGCCACCAGAAACAGGGGCATCCAGGCTAGCAACACCCTTCTGCTTGGCAGCCTCGTAGATCTCCTTGGCCAGAGACGGCTCGCTGGTGGTCATATCCACAATGACACTGCCCGACTTAATGGACGAGAGCACACCCCACCCGGGTCCAGGAACACCTTTCGCACGTCGCTCGGGTAGCCCACAATACCGAACACGATGTCTACAGCACAGGAACACAAGAATTTCTTAGTAGCTGCAGATAACTAATAACGATAATAAAAGTAAACGAACCGGAGGTCTTCGCCACTTCGGCAGGGGAGCTGGCGACTGAAGCGCCCTGTTCCTTGAGGCTGTCGCACTTGGACAGCGTGCGGTTGTACACCGTCACCTCATAGCCATGTTTCTATTCTCCCATAATAAAGCAAGTATCAATAAGTGGCATCACTGCAGCAAGTCTTCTTTGATTCTTCGTACCAAGATGTGGCCGACCATGCTGGCCCCCATAACGCCTGTGCCAATCCAGCCCACTCTAACCGTCACAGAAAGTTAGTTATCATGCGCTTGTACATTGTGAGATAGGTTGCGCCGTACTTGGGTTTCACTAGAGGAGCTGTCACCATGTTGTTTGAGTTGTCTTCGGGTACACTCGCCACTCGAGGGAATGCAAAGTGATGATCATCGGTTCACATCCTAGTCGATCGTCTAAATGCACAGCATTTCATTCGCTAAAATGCCGACTTTCCCCATCTTCAAGGACCGGCAATGGACCTGCGTCGAACCACATGAGCACCACGTCACTTCAACCGCTCAATTGGCACCTTACAGAGGTGATTGCCCAAACTGCTTACTGATCGCGGCGCATTCTTGGTTGACTCAAAGACCCAACAGCTGAGAGAATGGGAAAGGTGGGGCTTGGTTCTTTCCTGTCAACGTCACGCAAAGTAGCTATCTATTTCATGCGTCAAGATCCCAGTGAAAAAAAACACCAGCGAGTGTATAGTTTGAACCAAACTACTAACAACAACAACAAACAATCTTGTCGCTGGTAAAACCAAAGCAATAACAATGAGGTGGTGGAGACCCCACCGGAGTTCCCAATTGAGGAATGGTAGTAGAGCTACGTGGATGGTTGAGTTTAGTCGGCTGGCTTGGCAATAATGCGAGAATGGATCACACCACTCCGACGTCGTCGGCTTCCTCGTTGACTTTCTCCGGATAAATACCTACACACAAATCGATGTGCTAGTTAGTTCGTGAACTTCACTCTACGGGGAGATGTTTCAAACTGCATCCCACCATTCAATTGTTCCAATGCAAGCATCAGCGATTGCGTCCCCAGGCGCCCATGCCCTTGAGCCTGTAAATATTACACGGAATAGCAAGAAAATTGTTAGCTTTCATGTGAAGGACTAGCAATTTAGCAAAGATCAATCGACATACCTTGACAGCAACGTATAGCTGATGCGCTAGCGAAAGACCAGGTAGCGAAAGGTTCATCCTGTCACAGTAAACTGTAAGCCACATATACAGTCTCAGCCAATGCCATCACCGCGCTCGCGTACCTTTTCGCTTCCTTCAGAGCGATGCCCATGTCCTTGATGAAATGGTCCACAAAAAACCGGGGTCAAAATCACGTTTGACGATGCGCGGACCCATATTACTGATTGACCATGAGCCAGCTGCACCAGCGCTGACAGAACGAATAGCTTCGTCCATGTCAAGACCACTCTTCTTCGCGTAGAGCAGTCCTTCCACGACTCCGATCATGTTGGTGGCAATGAGGATCTGGTTCATCATCTTCGTATGTTGCCCTGAACCGGCAGGCCCCATATGACGAATATTCTTGCCAAAAATGCTGAAGAAGGGCATCGCAGCGTATACCGTATCGAGCTCGCCACCGACCATGATTGAGAGTGTAGCATCTCGCGCACCAACATCACCCCCAGATACAGGAGCATCGAGCGTCGATACACCCTTCAGTTTCGCCTCATTATAGATTTTCTTCGCTAAGGCAGGCGAACTAGTTGTCATATCCACAATAATGCCATCGGGTTTCATATACGCGAGCAGGCCAGTATCCGGGTCGAGAACAATGGACTTTACGTCACTCGGATATCCCGCAATGATAAACACGATGTCTGTCACAAATACAAATACAATAATATCAGCTGAGCATGCAAAGGGTATTCGAATACTATCCGTAGCATCGTACCTGACTGTTGTGCAACTTCAGCCGGGGACCCCACCACTTGTGCCCCCTTTTCCTGCAATCCATTACACTTCGAGAGTGTACGGTTGTAGATTGTGACTTCATAGCCGTGGCTCTGTGATTAATACATGTGCGCCCAAGTCAAACGCTGTATCTGGACGCTTCATTTCACCACCTAGCACGTACCAGCAAATGGCCGCACATGCTTGCGCCCATGATGCCTGTCCCGATCCAACCGATGCTGTTCATACCAATGTAAATGTTAATTCGAATGAGATCACCACTGCCTGCGTGCATGACTGCTTGCAGTATATCGTACCGGTATTTGAGACGAGATTCGTTTATGATCTCCATCGCTTGGAAGTTAGCGGCTGTACGGCGTCAATAACAATACAAAGAGGACAAAACTGTCAGCGCGCATACCAATGAAACAGCAAAAAGAATGCACCGTACAATTCGTCTTCAGCATAGGATCTTCCAGTTCAGGGTGCACCGAGGTAGGGAGTTGCGCTTCCACGGGTGCAACAGTGGTGGAAGCAACAACAACTGCCTCTTCCTTCAGACGTCCCTGTGCATTTGGTGCAACCAACTCGTCATCAATCACCACGCGGCTCTCGGAGTACGACTTGAACAGGTGCTCGCTCAAACGGTGATTGTGCCTATTGATCTGCAACAACCGATAGCCACCGAAGACTCAGTAACACGTAGATCTACTCATCGAAACACTGTACAATAGCTTACCTGGGCCACAACACGAACAACATACTTGCCCTTGTTCTGTCCTTCATTCGGTTTGCGCTCCGAAATGCAAGCTCGAATCATCGCCGGACATCCCATATAGCGATAGTGTTGTCTGGGCCTTTTCCCCTTTCCACGAGGCTTCGTTTTGACTCCGTGTGTGCACAAATACAGCTTTTTGACGAATCCCACGCTCTCATCAATTGGTTCCTTTAAACTGTTACGCTTGGCAGCTCTTGAGTTCACAGCTTTAGCAGAGTCAGAGGTCCGCAGTCTCATCGGCTGGTGGGTAGCTGCACAGTACTCGTCCATAGCACGATGGAAAGCTTCCCACGAGTCGAAACACTGCTCCATCCCCACACACTGCACCAGCGTCTGTTCCTCGTCGCCCATTGGCAGAAGTCGAGGAGCGTCTTCTTCCGTCTCTTCGTCTTCATTTTCGTCCTCGTGGATCTCGTCATTGTCTCGTTTCCCCAATAAACTCGTGAAGGACCCAGGCGTCGACTGCTGCTGAAGTGTTAGAGCCTCGTTCCCATCTGTTGGCGCGACTGAGATGCCGTTCAGCGCGGTATCAGCTGCTGTAGTATCTATATTACTGTTACCATCCCTCTGAGGAGTCGAGAAGCCCGTATTTCCGCCAGGAGACGCACCCGCGCGCCGCTGTTCATTACCTGCCGCGTCCATCTATCTCAAAAGGGGTGAAATGCAAAATGGTGGTATTTGTAGATAACAACCTATATTAATTATCTTCCAATAATAAATAATCTAGACTAAATTGTAGGACTTGACTTAGAAACGGACTGCAAAATTCAGGAAGAAACCGATCACTTATTGGAGCTCCTGAGAGTATGGCGGAAGGCAACGCGTACAGCCGTCGCTTGCGCCCGGTGGCGATCGTCAGAGTCGTCTGCGGTCGGAATCTCCTTCGTCTGAGTCTGAGGACGAGTTTGAGACGTCCACGAGATCTAGTAGCCGTCGCTATGGGATCTACACGCCTGAACCCGTGCAGCGGACTCTAGAGCTGCGCTCTAGCGAACTAGAGGACGACGAGGACGACTATGAGGACGAGTTCGAAGACTTGGACGACTACAGAGGGACAACATATCGAAGTACGACGTATCGTCCTCCTCAGGAGGACGAAGTGAGTGTCGCGGAAGCTGAAGATATAGAGGTGGAAGCAGAAGAGACGGAGCCAGAAGTGCGACGCTCAGAACTCAAGAAGCGAGCGGCGGGGGCTGCAGCTTTCTTCAAGAGGCAACCAGAGGGCAATACACTGTGGCAGGGGCTTGTAAACTCTGCTGTGGTGAAGACGATACTGAAATATCTGCGACGGCTGTGGCGCTTTGTGCTCCGCAACTCTTTCATGGCGGTGAATGTGCTATGGCTGTTGGCGCCACTATGCTGTTTTGTGGTTGCTATTACTGTACCGCAGTACCTGACGACAGCGATCCAGTATGTAGACATTTTGTCCACAAGTGTGACAGGGAGAACGGGTGATTCTAACACTATGGAGAAGGGAGCTATGCGCACAGTTGTGCAAGAAATCATCGATCTGAAGCTCTCAGGGATGAATGACCAGGTTGCACTGCTGCAAAGACTGTGCAGTCTCAAGAACGCGAGATTGAAGCACTGCATCTGCTGCATGACTCACTGCGCCATGCTCATAATGAAGCCCAGCAGAAATTCAGCCTTGTGGAATCTGACAGTGCCATCACGGTTCACATCGAGAAAGTTGTTGGCAAGCACACGGAAGAACTGGTGAGTTTCATGATAGCAACTGCCTTGCTGAAATGGGTGCTTACTTTTCTGTATTGTGTGTGCTGTTTTAGTGGGAAAAGTTTATTGGCAGTACGTCACAACTGCAGCAAGATCTCCGAACTACGGTGAAGCAGCAATCAGTGCTGTCCACTGCAGTGAAGGCGCAGGAGGAAAGAATCGATGTACGTTGTATTATACTTTTGCTATTCAAAGTTTTAGGTATGTGAGTTGACCATGTTTCGAGTGTTTGACTGGTCCTTTCTTTCAGGCTGTTCAAAATATGGTGAAGAAGACTGTCACATTATCATCGACAGAATCAGCGCACGAATCTGCACGCGGATACGACACCCGAAAGGATTTTATCGAGTGGCGTGAATCGTTTGAGCGTGAATTACAATCTGAAGTGCAGCACAAAGTGCAGGACATCGAAGACCGCCTGACAAGAGTTCTTCAGGAAGAGAAAAGGGCACTTTCTTCGAGTGCCGATGCCCTTCGTGGCTTGGATGCCACCGACCCAGGAATTCTTCGGGTTATCGAGGTCGCGGTGCAGGCTGTCGAGATCAAGAAAACGGGGCGTGTAGACCATGCAGCTCTGGCGAACGGCGCTACGGTGATTCATTCAGAACGGTATGTCTTATATCTTCATCTTCGAACGTGGTTGCTTGGTGCACATGTTCAAATGCTGGGAGTTGTTCACTCGCTTGCTGTGTTCGTTTATTGCATCGTTATTCTAGTGAACTGCTGTATCCGGATGAGTTGTCACCCATGCGGTATCTAACCCATTTGGTTGGGCTGGACTCTCCTGACATAGATGAGAGATTCACATCGCCCTCGTTCCGCCACGCACCGGCACCCTTCTTAGGATTACTGTTGTCTTCCGGGGAAATTCCTTGGTGGCTCTCTCGTCATAATGGTCGCCCAGAGACGGCCTTATCGGTATGTCGTAGAAAATGTCTTGGTGTTTATGATGTATTTTGGTTGCTTGCTGACACGTACGTGCCCCGCTGTAGGAAACGATGGAAATGGGCAGCTGCTGGGAATTGCTGGGTCGTCTGGTCGCCTTTCGGTTAAGTTTGCCCAGCAAATTATTGCGGACTCTGTAACCATCGATCACATCCCTGCTCAAATCGCCGCTGACTTCCGCTCTGCGCTGAACGAGTTTCGTATTCTGGTATGGGGACTTCCTTTTCGCAAAATTTCGAGTGCTCCCATCGGGCGTCGCTAACTCTGTCATTGTTGTATTTTATTTGTAGGGTGTCTCTGGCCACCCATTGCGGGAGACCGTAAAGTTCATACCCTTTGGAAACTTCTCTTACGAAAGCAACGGAGCTGCTAGCCAAACGTTTAAAATGACGTCGCCAGTGGTATGTGTGGCTGTCCCTCACTGCTCTACTTCACTTTCGTGAACAAACGTTTCTGACTTCAATGTGCTGATGCTGTTTTGTACGTACAGAGTCGGCGTTCTCCAATTGACGGTATGACGCTGGAGATTCTCTCCAACCATGGCCATCCTGACTTCACTTGCCTGTATCGCTTCCGAGTACACGGCCAGCCTGTTTGACGCAAGGGTTAATTGAAAAATAGGGCGGGTAGTCAGCAGCGTGCAGGATCCTCACAATTTATTCTATGAGCCAATTCATCTTTTTCAGTGAAAGTGCCAATTGGTACGCTCTTCTCTAGGTGTATCTGGATGCTGCGTTCAAAAGCGTCTGCTTTTCGCCCATTCTAATGTGCAAGCATGATCGAAGCCAAGGCGCCATTTGTTGATTGTTTGCTTGCAGAAACTGATCGTCATCCTATGTTGTGCATGAGGTCAGCGTTAGAACATCGCCTGTACTTCGAAGTATCAGCTAAAACAGCAAAATCCTTACCTCGAACGTTGAAGAATGCTGCTTCATACGGTTCGTGATCGCGTTGCTAGCCTCAGCATTAACTTTTGAGTCAATGATAACGGAAGACCCAACAATGGAGCTGAGCCAGCCAATTCTGCCGTATAGGATGATGCTCGCTTGAATATTTCGTCCAATTCATTCGGTGTAGCCAGCATAATCTCTAACCAGTGCTCCGCATTTGAAGTAAGACGTCCATTGTTCTCAAACCTCAAGCTCTTCAGAGTTGGGATGTTTGTCACGCTGCCCGCGGCAGATAAGAGCAGCTCACGTTTTTGAGTAAACGCAGGGTCATTTGCATTCGGCTGTTGTAACTGGGCAGGCATAGGAAGATTGACAACGTCGTAGGAATTACCAGGCGTAGTGAAGCCGTAATTCCGCAGTAAACGAAGGTTGCCATGGTTGCCATAGTTGATAAAGAGTTGTTCGCCCGGCTCGTAGGACTTTGTAGTGTGCACCGTGAACCCTTTCTGAAGGTCGTAGTCCTGAACACACTCATCACTGCAATGCAAAACAATAACAATTAAATCACAACAAACATACGCCAACGAAAACAACGATACTCAATCCTACCCGTTATCAGCGTGGTTGAACCAGTCGAAGAACGGGATCAACGTGAACGGTTGATTCTGACCGGACGTTGCTCTCGACATGAGGATGGAGATGGTCCAGAAGAACGCCTCCGGGTCAATAAACTGATTATTACTCCCAAACAAATGCTGGTACACTTGAGAATAGAACCGTGCTCTACAATCTCACAAACATGAAAATAAAATCAGCAACACTCAAGAGCCCTCACTTTCCATCATCTTTTTAGCAGTACTCACCCATGCTGCATAGTACGTCGAGCCTCTTCACAGCCCTGTAGCTCTTCAAACTGCCTCTCATTCCAGTACAGCGGGAGATCCACATAACGCGGCAGAGCATTGACGTACAGCTCCTCTAGCAATAAACTCTCTTGGCTCGCCATAGCTGTCAGCGCTGTCTGTGGGTCTTCTGCATGGGGAAGTTCACCAGTAGATGAACTCCAAGCACCAGAGCATTAGGAACGAAAGAGGAGCCTTCTCTGAGCTTCGGATTGGACGCCAGTAGCTGATCTAATTGACGGATTAAACCTGGAGCCTTCTGCTGCGCAGTCTCTAGTGCACACTCCGCTGAAAACGGATACCAGACGTCACGGCCAGCCTGGAAGACCAACGTATCCTTTGGGATGTAATCAGACGCAACTAATCCAACGCCCATACCAGGGATCACATGCGCTTGGACGGCCTCAGACACATGGCACCCTCGAGTGCGACGCACACTGTCTGCAATACGCTTCAAAGCTACTTCCATCGGAATCGAGGTAGGAAGGAACTGTGTCCGAGCTATTAGGACATATATGTGGTCCACACTCTTCTCCACAGCTATGTTGAAGTTAACGTAATCAATATAGGTCAATTCAAACGGGACAAAGTGTTGACGTGCATCGTTTGGTGGTCACTATCAATCGGCGACAGCAGCGCAACGCAGTGGATCACCATGACGGAGCAGGCAACGGCAGCGCAGATCAAGTCTATGGAGGAACTGGTGTCGTTCCTGTCGCACCCGCGACCGGAACTGCGCAAGTCCGCGTCCAGTCTGCTCATCAACATGACGGCCTCAGACCAGGGCATATTCCAACTGCTGCAGCTCAAGAAGTATGACATTGTGCAGGCGCTTTGCCGCATCGTGAGCGACATGCGGCCTATCGCTGAAGACGCCATCAAGGCGCTCATCAACCTGACGGCTGCCAACCCTGTGGCCTGTGAACGGGCTCTTAAGTACGACCTGCTGAACCGAGTTATGACACAAGTGGAGGACGCTGAGTGGCGACTTATTGACTACTCCATGATGCTGCTGGCTAACGTGACCACGACCCCTGAAGGCGCCAAAGCTCTGCTAGGTTATGACGACAAGATGACGGACGCCACGCTGGCAGTGCGTGAAAAGAAGATCCGCACACTCACGAACTCGTTCCTAGAAGGCGAGCCAGAGCCTGATGGAGTTGACACCGCTACTGGCGATGCCAAGTGGGATGATGAGTACCAATATGTGGCTAACATTCTGGCTAATATCAGTCAGTTGGAGCAAGGTCGTGCCTTTTTGCTCAAGTTGCGTCAGAGCACGTCTCTGGCAGGTGCACTGCTGTCACAGCTCAAGTCACCGAATGTGGTGCGGCGACGAGGCGTCACTGCTGTGTTGAAGAACTTGTGCTTCGACACGGACAACCACTTCTACTTGTACGACCAACTGGATTTACCGACTCATATGATGTTCTTGCTGTCTGGTCCAGAGGAGATTGATGAAGATGACAAGCTGGGTATGAACCCTGTGGTGTACAGCCAAGGAAAGAAGAAGAAGCGTGAGAACGACAGACTGGTGCGTCTTGCCGCAGTGGACTGTCTACTGCTGCTCTGCACGACGCTTAGTGGACGCAAGGAGCTGCGTCGCAAGAAAGTGTACCCGATCATCCGCAACGCTCATCTTGTGGAGCCCGACGAAGAGATTGGCGATCAGATCTACAAGCTCGTGGACTTCCTAATTCGTGATGAAGAAGGTGAGGAGCCCGACTGGAATGAGGTCCGTACCAAGTCGTTCGCCGCGGAACAGGAGACGAAAACGGCTGAAAACGGTGAGGCGGTACTACCACCTGCACCTGCTGCGCCGGCTAAAGCACCTGAGCTCAAGAAGGATGTGGAGCCCAAGAAGAATGTGGAGTCCAAGAAGGATGTGGAGCCCAAGAAGAATGTGGAGCCCAAGAAGAAATTGGAGACCAAGGCGGAGAAACAGTCAGGAGTCGTGAAACCCAATCCAGCTGAGGCATCGTCATTTCTTCCTACTGATGGAAAAGACGAGGGTGTGTCAGAAGATATTGCTGACCAGCTCGCGGGTGAGATTGCAGCTCTCGACGTGAGCAGCGACGAGGAAGACGAGAAGGAGGATGACCTAGGTGTGGACTAAACTGAAGTAGCGATGTTGCCATTGACAGATCGCTCGCCAACCCATAGATGCTTTGATCGTGTATCGTTTCGCTGTCAATTCATTATTTTCTTGTCTATGCCGGGGAATTTGCATAGAGCTGTCCTTGCGCATGCTTGGATGATCACACTAACTGCAATAGCGAGGGCTGCAAGGCGACCGAATCCAAACGCTACGCACGAGAACAGAATAAAGTATATGGATAACGACACGCTACTGCCTCTTTGCTGCAGGGTTGATGGTTACTTCGTGCACTCAGTTGTGGTTGCAGAGGCCGTGGCGCTCTTGTACAATCAGATTCATAATTTGTCATCGGCGTGGGCTGGTCGCAGCTTCACAAGCAAGCATTCACGTAAATACACGCTTGTGCGTGTTATGAGCTCTTGCTGAATTGGAGTGGCTCTGACGCTACTCCCATGAAGCGCTCCTTGCTGAACTTTCGTCGTGCAGCAGTGAGCTTGCTCATCTTGCCCACACTGTTGTGCGTGTTCCATAGAATTTCCTTCAGCTCATCGATACACGGCCGAAGACTACGTTCGCTATACGACGAGTGATGCTCCAGTGTCGACGACTAACATGTGCATCATGTACCCACATCAGGTTAGTCAATGAAACAAAAATCAAGATAGCATTGCAGCCTAACGTACCCAAGCTGGGGAATCTCTCATCTGTGTTCGTGCGATATGAACCGCTGAAGCGGCAATTTTAGACGGCATGTACTTGATCAACTTGTACTCTTGCAGGCAGCGGTCCACAATGTAGTGCGCAAAGTGCTCAACGCGGTCATCACATGTGCGAGATGCCTTCAAAACCGCTTCATGAACTGAAAGGCAGTCGGGAACGTCACCCGGTAGCCAATGGCAGCCAACATTTTCTCCTCCATCTTAAAGATGTCGTCACGGCTGTACGCATTGTCTGTGATCTTGACAAAGTCTTCAGCCTCAGGAGGGTAGATCTCCTCGTACTTTGCTGCAATGAACATTGCCGACACCCCAACGAGCTGGAGACGCTGGCGGCAAACTGAGAGATTGTTTTCCAAATACCGGTCGATGAGGTGGATGGCAATGTGCAGGGTCTGGGGCAGAAGTCCGTACTTGTAGTGAACGTCAACCAACCAATCCACGAGGATAGCACGCATCTTGGAGTTGATGTCAGACTGGCGGGCCATGTACGAGCTGCTGGGCTTGCGTGCCTTCTGCAATACCAAGTAAAAGACACAAACCGTGTCAGCTGATGACACTACACAAGGTTAGCGAAAAACATAATCGAACCTCTGCTTCCAAGTGGTACTTGGTGATATCCTCAGCGTACTGCCAGCACATCGTAGGATCGCTCTTATCCTCTGAATCAATGTCATGATCTTCTTCCTCTTCCTTTGGCGTTACAACCATTGGCGTAGGTTTCTCCATCCATCCATAGGATCCCAGCTTCTTTGCAGCAGGCATCGTAGCTGAGGGAGGGCGGCTCATATAGCTGCTGATCGAAGCTGTGCTACTGGTACCAATGTGGCGGCTGCTGACATTGACATTGTCAAAGTTGCGACTGCTGACACGGCTGCTGACATTCACGTTGCTGATACTTCGCTTGCTGTCAATTTGTTTCTTCTTGGCCAGAGCTCTAGCAGCGGTAGCTGAGGCTGACGAGCCCATGGAGTTCACACTGGCCTTCTTGATCTACAAAAGAAAAACATCCACAGCTTATTGTCACCAGTAGGTTCTCCACCACTCAGTTTCTCCCTCATAGTTGTCATACGTTAATTCTGTTGGTCACATCTCCCAGAGCACGTCGAGGAGCTCCTGTTGTCGTTGTTTTGGTCTTGGTAAAGCGCGGACGCTTCTCAGCGTTGCCCAAATCGTGTGCATCTCTCAGAATTGAGCGCTAGAAACCACAAGCCACCGCGATACAAATGAGCATTTGGGTATACACAATCGTGTACATTTTGTATGGTAAAACGCACTTTTCCAGGGCGAGAGG
The DNA here is from genome assembly GCA_008080845.1 of Phytophthora kernoviae. Taxonomy (NCBI): domain Eukaryota; phylum Oomycota; class Peronosporomycetes; order Peronosporales; family Peronosporaceae; genus Phytophthora; species Phytophthora kernoviae. The sequence goes on along the minus strand of VKKV01000369.1, from coordinate 58,475 downwards.
CGAGCGGGTCGAGGGGCACGTTGTTCTCGTTGTTAATGTTGATGGTTTGCCTAATGAACGACATGGCTGTTGGGTCTGTGGTGGGTCTGTAGGTCGTAGGACTAACGCGTGATAGAGACAAGATGGAGACAACGCAGTGGTCGCTAGGGAAGGAGCTGGAGATAAGACGCTTATGGGGCTCGACTGGATCGGGGCCGTTTTCCGGTTTGAATTTTGTGGGTGGAGGGAACCGCCACACTTGGTGTTTGTATGGACAGAGGGAAGACTGTGATTGGTGGAAAACCCATTGTTTGAAATTTCAAATCGAATTCGGATTTTAAATCACGAAGGGTAGTTACTTTTGTGAACTGTGGTATATAATTTGTGTGAACATATTTATGCTGAATAAGGTATGAACTGTTCGCGGATAAGAAACCGCCGCTAAAACCCACCAAAATCTGCAACCATTGAATGCACAGTACTTGGTCATATTGGCCTTGTCACTTTCGCTGAGTCAGGCATGTATGTATGCAGGCAGGCAATTTCTTCATCTACATGCTCAATGAAGTGGTATCTTGGCTGAATGCACGCTGAATGCAAAGCACCATCATCTGCGCTGTGGTCGTCGACGTCCATTTCAGCCAATCATCGTGTTTATATCCTGTCAAAGATACAAAAAAGGGGTCGTAAAATCCGAAGCAACTTCAAGACCCAAAGGCGTCCGTTATCCCAGAGGGGCGTTTTCCGATGCCGCTGCGCACGCTCCTCGCTCACAACGTAATCTGCGTCCAAGTGCTCAAGTGGTCCGTCCAGTCATCTCGCTCCTCACGCTAGAAATACATCGAAATGGCCTCCACTAATGCGAACGGCATCAAAGTCGCCCCCATGAAGAAGGTAGCGACCCTAGGCAAACGCAAGAAATCCATCGATGGTACGACACGATAAAGATGCAAGATATTTAACACCTTATTAACATACTTTCGTGCCTCTACTGACAGCTGAGGACGTGAAGAATATCGGCAAGAAGGATGAATTCGACCCAAACCAGTTCTACGTCTCGCTCACATCGCACGCCGAACAGTTCGGTGTCGAACCTGTCCACATTCGGGTACACAACTACAGCATCTGCCAATAAGATTAGAGATAGATCGTTAACTTAATGTTGTGTTTGAGCAGTGGGGGCAAAGGAGCCTGATGTGCGTGGCCCGATCATCGGAACCAATCGCCACCACAAATACAGAAACGCTATCGGAGCTCACGGAGGCTCATACTGCATATACCGCGGGCTTGCAGTAAGGATACCACCGTTATGGAAACCTACTTAACGTTCTACAGAATCTGATGCTGTGGTTGATGAATGTCAGGTTGCCTCGGGTGCCATGGTCAAGAACTCGATCCCAGATTTGACGGAGACGACGCCAGCCGCCAAGATCGGCCCCCACCCGTCGTGGTCAGATCCTGAGAAGGTACAGTCAAGTGTTTTTGATGTAAATTCTGCTTCATTATCAGTGGATTAATCAACTGTGTGATGTACAGATTGTCACCATTGACCCGTTCGGTCACTGTGTGATGGAAGCGTTCCCAGAGCACTTCCAGAAGGGGTATGACATCCGCCCCACCATTGCCATCACCAAAGCACACATGGACTTCCCGGAGATCCAGGAAGCTGTGCGTCTTGGCCGATTAAAACCCGACGGCAAGATTCTCAAGAGCTCTTCGCAGCTCGTCATCACCAAGGCTGCCATTGACCCAGTGTGGTATCTCCCTGGGGTCGCCAAGCGCTTTAACACGACGGAAGCCAACTTGCGTCAGCAGATTTTTCAGGAGACCAACGGCATGTACCCTGAGCTTGTGACGAGAAACGATCTGAAAGTGTTCTTGCCGCCAATTGGAGGGTAAGGAAGCCCATTGTTTCCGGATGTGGTGCGTTGACGATGGCTAATAGATATGTCTCGCTATGGTTTACAGTATGACCATCTACATATTCGGCTCCGTGGAAGACATCGCTGACCCCACAAAGAAGCTTGCAGTGCGCGTCCACGACGAATGCAATGGTTCTGACGTGTTCGGGTCGGATATCTGCACTTGCAGGCCGTACCTTGCCCATGCCATTGAAGTTTGTGTGGAGACGGCTCAACAGGGAGGGTAAGCAGCTTCTTGATGCCTTAAGGTCGTCGTCAGTGAGCCATATATTAACTCTTTGTGTTTGTTCGTGATTTTTAGTACCGGTATCATCGTGTACTTCCGGAAGGAAGGCCGTGCACTCGGCGAAGTAACGAAGTACTTGGTGTACAACGTGCGTAAGCGCCAGGAGGGCGGTGACAGCGCAGAGGAGTACTTCAACTGCACCCAGACTGTGGCCGGTATTCAAGACGTACGCTTCCAAGCATTGATGCCCGATGCGCTGCACTGGCTCGGCATCACCAAGATCGACAAGTTTGTGTCGATGAGCGACATGAAGTACGATGCGATTGTGAAATCGGTAAGATTGCTGCTGTCACCCATGGCCTCATTTGAATGATTCCTGGGTACTGACTTGTTATGCTGTGGATTACAGGGTATTGAGATCGTGGAGCGTATTCCCATTCCAGAGGAGCTTGTGCCACAGGACGCCCAGGTGGAAATCACCGCCAAGGTATTTGCGGGCTACAATGGTGGCGCGGTGTACAAGGTAGACGCGGAGAAGCTCAAGTCGGTCAAGGGCCGTGGTGACAACGAATACGAATGAGCGACCAGTCATTGCAGGGATTTTCTGATAGCCCACCCCTATTACATGTAGGCATGCAACCAAAGAGAAGGAGAAGGGGCCGACAGTCGAATAAGCTGCCTCGGATACGCAAATTGCCGCTTTTGCATGTTTTTGACTAAAAAATCGCATTTTACTTCAAGATAGCTACATTATTGTCTCATTGGCCAAAATTCATATCATCCAATCAAATACCGTTATAATGATTGATTTCCAAGAAGATCCCAGTCACACTTTTCGAGGGCACAGCTCCAGACTGCGCTGCCATGATCCAGTCCATGTTCATCATGACCACCACCGGGTTCGTTTATGCTGTGCGTTTTGTCCCTCCCTCATGTCAATATACTAACTAACATGTCTTCCCCACAGTGAAGTGATCATCGAGAAGCACTGGCGAGGCCTCACGAGCCGCAATGTATGCGACTTTTTCATGGAGGAAGTTAACAAGTACCGGGAGCGGGAGGACGTTCCGCCCATCATCACCACCAGTAAATACTACTTGGTCTCTGTCTTCCGGGACGATCTCTTCGTCTTAGCAGTTGTGACCAATGAGGTGCGTCAATTGACTGTGAATCAAGTAATGTTAGAAGAAGTTTAATCCGCTCATAGTAAGCTATTGTGTCTCTACAGATCTCCCATTGTTTGTGATCGAGTTCCTGCACCGTGTTCTGGCTGTTTTTCGCGATTATTTCGGCAATTTTGACGAGAACTCGATGAAAGACAACTTTTCCACGGTTTATCAGGTACTTTTACGCCATTTTTAAGAGCAATGCTTTGGTTTTGACTTGTGAATGGTGATTTTTGTAACTATAGCTGCTGGAGGAAATGCTGGATAATGGGTATCCATTGACCACAGAGCCGAACGCACTGAAGGCGATGGTGGCACCGCCCTCAACGGCCAACAGGATTGCTGCCATGGTCTCGGGCAAGTCTCGTGTGAGCAACACTCTGCCCGATGGTGCTATTTCCAACATCCCGTGGCGGAAGAGCGGCGTGCGGTATGCACAGAACGAGATCTACTTCGATATTGTGGAGGAGATTGATGCTATTATCGACGTGTCAGGCCGCATGATCTCGTGCGAGGTGAATGGAGTCATCCACAGCAATAGCAGACTCTCAGGCGTCCCGGACCTTACGATGGTGTTCACGGACCCTTCTGTGATCGACGACTGCTCGTTCCACCCTTGTGTGAGATACTCGCGATACGAACGCGAGCGAGTCATCTCGTTCGTGCCGCCTGATGGACAGTTTGAGCTCATGCAGTACCGTGTTCAGGTGCAGGAGCTCGTGCCTCCAGTTTACTGTCAGCCGCAAATCACGTATAATGAAAAGGGCGGTGGCACTCTGGACCTCGTGATCGGCACGCGCGGCATCCCCACGCTAGCCTCGAACGCCAAGAAGAACTTGCAGGTTGAAGACGTTACCGTGGAAGTGACGTTTCCAAAGAGTGTTCGCACTGTGGACGTGAACACAGAGTCTGGCACATGCCTGTTCGACGAGACCAGCAAGACAGTCAAGTGGAATGTGGGCAAGCTTGGCAAGAAGGTACTGAACCCGTCGCTGCGCGGCAACATCATCCTCCACCAGAGCGCTTCAGTGCCCGATGAGAAACCAGTCGTGCAGCTTGGCTTTAAGGTACCAATGTCGACGGTCTCAGGACTGAATGTTGAAACGCTGTTGATCACCAATGAGAAGTACAAGCCTTATAAGGGTGTGCGAACGCTCACGAAGGCTGGCCGCTTCCAAATCCGGACGTAGGTATCGCAGCGCACGCACGGGTTGTGTAACGAATTTCGATTCAAATGAATAGACTGTTGTCATGCATAATTTCAGCGTTGAAAACTGCTGCAGGGTTCTTTCTTCCTCCAGTACTCAAGTCGCGCATTGCAGTAAAGGTGACGAAGCTTGGCAAAGCCCAAATCCTTCTTGGCACCCACACGAGCTCAGCACCAACAGAATTGAACCCAGGTGAGACGGGGCTATCAGTCATCGTGGCGTTGGCATTGTAATTCCATTAGGGCAGCGCAGCAATGCTCCGCAAAATAACAAACCCGGACAGCATTCAAGATGATTCAAGTGACGGAGTACCAGTATCGAGTTCCTCGATATTTGAGATGGGAACGGCGGCTGACCGAAGCCCCAAAGCATCGAAGTACTGTATCGACGTCGATTTCACCGCCATGGACCCGAGCGAGTTGAGCACTTCCAACTCTCCCAGTCGGTATTTCTGCCGGTTCGACCCTGTCTCGAGGAAGGGCAGACTGTTGGTGCTGTTGTTCGACGTTCGTGGGAACTCGACACTCAAAGAGATGAGCAGACTTGATGTGCTGCATATGGCACAGGAAGCTGCCAAACCCAAAACGACACGAAGGCTTCTCCCTTCCGCAAACCAGGAAGCAGAAGCCCGAGACGACGACCAAGTGTACACTTACAATCAGGATTGGATGTTAACAATGGAGCCTTTGTCTGCGACGTTCAGGTATGAGAGCTTTCGCAGAGAACTTCTTCACCATCAAAGCGGAGGCAATGGGTTTATTTATCTTACGTTTGCATTCTAGCAAACTCATTCACGAGACATTCGCAGGATGGAGAATGCCTTCTCGGTATCCAGCGAGCCATCCATTGTCCTTCGAAAACAAACTATATTTTTCAGCGCGGGTAAGCAAGGGTATGGTGACGAATTTCTGTCTCCCTCAGTCTCTTATTTGTCCGTTACGAATGCACTTTTGAATGTGACGATAGATCCCCTACGTGCTATTGTGCTGCGAGACGCTTGCCTCGTGTATGTGCCTGATGGCGCAGACAGCTTGCTATCGCTTCTTAAACAAAATTTTCAGGACAACGAGCGTGAGAATGCGGAGGCTCCGTACGAATTCAGGTAGGTCTCATTACGACCTGTGGTGCTAGACGGAATGAAAATGACCTCCCATTTGTGCATGGGCAGGGCATTGGAGGCGTTGCTAGCCACACTGGCACGATACTTTCGAGCGCAATACGACCAACTGTCTCCAGGCATTGTTGCTGAACTAGAACGGCTCGTACAAGGGAATCTCGATTCACATGAACTTGAAAGACTACGGGAATTCAAGAACACGATGAACGAATTCGAGTCTCAAGTTGACGGAGTGCGACGAGTGCTGATGGAGTTAGTGGACAACGAGGAAGACCTTCATCTTCTGTACCTCTCCAAACTCTACGAAGACCCCGATCTGCTATCCGATCTATGGAGCTTCGACTCGGAAGAAGCAGAAGGGCTAGTCGAGAATTATTTGCAAGACATTTTTTCGACACGTACGATGGCTGAACTACTGCAGCGCCGGATCGCCAACACCGAGTCTCTCGTGACGCTGAAGCTCGACTCAAAGCGAAACTACTTACTGAAAGTGCAGCTCATCTTCTCGCTCGTGTCAATCAACATTTCTGTGGGGACGATGATTTCCGGCATCTTTGGCATGAACCTCGTCTCGGGCTTGGCGGAAGCTTCTGGCTGGTTTCTGGGTGTTGTCATTGCAACCATTGTCCTCTTTATCGGCTTAACGGCTGCAGGCACGTGGTGGTTCAAGCGGAAAGGGATTATGTCATTGGAATGAATAGCAAATTTGTGTTGTACGGACCATTAACTAGTTGATCTATTGCTTTACCATCGTTTCGATCGGTGCTTTTTCTAGTGCAAGGCAAGCACGGACCATCCACGGACAATTGAATGTCCTTTGGTTGGCACCGAATCTTTCGCAGTCAAAAGTCGTGGACCCCAAAGCAGAACCAGTCGTGCACTGATGTCCGTGTTGCCAGGAGAGGTCGATACCGATACGGACCCTTCACCGTTGCTTGGAGGATCAACAGGTCATGCACTCAGCGACGTTGTGAACCCCTCCACAGAGTATGGAACGTATCCTTCCTCGTACCAAAGTTCGGTTGAGGTGCGGACGCCAGAACCTCCAGTGTTTTGCGCTTCAGATAGTACGAGCTCGTTAAAGAGATTCTCGTGTCAGTTCGATGCTACTTCCAAGAGCGGGCGAGTGCTCGTCATGCTTTTCGATCGAAAAGGTAGACCCACCCTGACGGAAATGAGTCGCCATGAAGTACTCCGAATGACGCAGAAGGCAGCAGAGCCCAAGAAGGAACTTTCAACAGAAAGTAGCACGTCTCCGGAGGGATCCACGCCGCAACGTTTGCGCAGACGCAGCAGTTCTGCCACTACTAAAATGTGGCGACTTGGTATGCAGGCCCGGGCTGAAAATGACGAAAGTGGTGATGACCATCACGTCTCTATCTGTGGAGTTCAGGTCAGTGCCTGAGCTGTCCAAAATCTTGCTATTGAACACGACTAGGATATTGTTCCTCATCTGTTGTATTAATCCCCAGCGCGTCCACGCTCGAGACATACGGAAAATGGAGAATGCATTCTCTGTGACGAACGAACCGAGAATTATCATCCGGAAGCAAGCAATCCTCATCAGTGCAGGTACGAGGTTAAGACCATACTTTTCACCACCAATCGTATAATATTGATTATTGCTGCTTTTGTATGTGTATGTAGATCCATTGCGTGCAATTGTCATGCGAGACGTCTGCTTGGTGTACGTTCCTGACGGAGCGGATGCTCTCTTGTCTATATTGAAGTCCAAGTTTGCTGAGACTGCTCGTGATGACGAAGGCGCTCCATTTGAATTCAGGTATAGTATAGATAACAGTTGATTCGTTCCTGAATACCGAAGATTGATCGAATTCTTTTCTCCAGAGCACTGGAAGCGTTGCTGGCGACTCTGTCACGATACTTTCAATCTCAATACGAATTGTTGTCACCGAGTGTCGTCGGAGCGCTGGACCTTCTGATGCAAGGAAATATGCACGCGCGGGAACTTGAAAAACTTCGTGAGTTTAAAAACACCATGAACGAGTTTGAGACCCAAGTGGATGGAATACGTCGAGTGCTGATGGTGCTACTTGATAACGAAGAGGACCTTCGTCTGCTGTACCTGACCAAGCTCTATGATGAGCCTGCTCTGCTGTCTGATTTATTCAGCATTGACTCGGAGGAGATCGAAGTGCTGATTGAGAACTACCTACAAGACATTTTTTCGACGCGCACAAAGGCAGAATTGATGCAGCACCGTATCTCGAACACGGAGAGCTTGGTCATGATGAAACTCGACTCAGTACGAAACTACTTACTCGGTGTGGACGTCATCTTTTCCATCGTAGTCATCAGTCTCTCGGTCGGCACATTCGTCGCAGGAATTTTCGGTATGAACCTTCATTCGGGTCTGGAAACTGCTGACGGATGGTTCATGGGCGTCATCATCCTTACCAGCGTTCTCTTCTTAGTGATGACCGCAACTGGCACCCTCTACTTCAAGAGCAAAGGAGTCCTAATTCATTGAAACAAAGGCTTGTACCTAATGAAAAACGCTCCTGTATCTGTAAACGCTCCTGGCCAAGGCGAGAAAGACCAGTGTTTTTGTTTGCATTTTTGCGGAGGTTTTAGCAATCACGAGCGGTACAGTATCAGCAGTAGGAGCATCAGCATGCATGCCACAGACAGTTCCCAATAATTCACCACGGAATTGCGGGTCAGAATACATTTGCCTTTTCCATCTACAACCTCCACCACGCAATCCCCATGCAAACACACTGCACTATTGGCCCCGCAGATGCATGCAGAACTATGCCGCTCCTCTTGGTAGCTTTGGCGGCTGATATTAGCGGCTAACATCAGCTAATAGTTATGGTCGCTTGTGGCTTGATCGCAAACCGCGGGAAATTGCAGGCAGCGGAGCCAACGGTTCCTAAGTCGTATCTGCGCCACAACCTCCGGCCGTTAATACTTTTCCACGATCCTCACGAAGACAGAATGCAAGCGTCGTAGCCGTGTCTCGTCATATTTTACCAGGTCTCCCAGCAACAAGCCCCCTCCTCTTCACTTCTCGGAAATAGAACATGAGAGAGAGCCCCAACAGCCCGATCAACAGCTCCTCGAGTCCGCTGCATTGCAACACTCAGGGACGATTTCTCCGAACCATTCACATTTGGCGGAACCGTAGGCTCCGAATTCAAATGCAGTCATTGCATCAAACATTTGCTTTTCGAGATCATTTTTGTTCATGCCAACCTTCCCAACGACGAATCTCCCGAGTTCCCAAGGGACTTTATGCAGTGCACCAACTCGTGGTAGGTAGATGCCAATACGTTTCTGTCTTTCTGCTCCGTCCCGCACCTCCTCGCCACTTTTCGCTCCTGCTCCTCTTGAAGTTCCATCAGATCACGGGGGTATATGTACGACGGAGCAGGTCCTGTTTGAATGTCGGATCTTAGCCATTCATCCTTGTTTCCCACCTCCTTGTTTCCCACCAGTGCCTTTTCATTTTATCCCAAATGATGTCGGAGAATACCTTGTCCTTGTCCATCGCGTGCTGCAGTCGAACGTGCACATCCGGTACATACGCAGCTTTAGTTCACGTTCTCACTCTGTACTCCCTGTCTATCCACGCGAGATACTCTTGATCGAATACCTCCTTTATCATTATATTGTGATCCATTGAAGGACTCTGGTTAACGCCATGTCTCCGCAGTGCCACCACCGCGGAAATCAGAGTCCACGCCTAGTTATTGACGTAGATTAGAGTTCGCGCCTATGCCTCCTGCACACGCTCCTGCTGTGCTCGTAAGCGTTCTTGCTCCTTACAATACTCGCCGAGAACTCTCTCGCATTGCCTCATGGCCTCTTGGTCCTTCCTTTGCGCCTCTACAAGATTGGTCTTCTCTTTTTTGTGTACGACACATAATTTGCAATTAGGCTCATCAGCCCCACCCAATGCATGCGCAGATGAGCGTCTCCGGCAGTCGCAGCACCAGCTCAGGGGCTTCCCAGGGGGCACCCCGCTAATGCCTCTACAAGGCTAACCTTCAGCGAATCAGATACAGATTTTGAACGTGCGTTGGGCGCGTACGACGTCCCTGCAGTAACTGAAGCTCTACGTCGGTACTTGGCGGCTGAGTCACAAGCCAGTCTCTCTGCAGGCTCCGCCGCCAAGCGTCAGTCGGCGCAGCTCCGTAGCGTCTTCTACGAGCGCTTCAACCAGCTTCTGGACCGCGTTTTCGGCAGTGACACGCTCTCCAAGCAGAAATACGGCGGTTGGCTGGACTACAGTGCAGGCTTGGGGGTTGCGCCAACTCCTGGCTCCTCCGCAGCTCTAGCAGCCAAGAAACGAACTCAACAACGTCACGAACGCGCTCTGGCTGGTGTTGCAACGGATGAAGATGATGTGGAGGATTTCCTGGCGACATTGACAGCCAATGGACGAGCTTTAGTCAAGTTACTGGGTGGAGGAGTGCGATCCGAAGACGGATCTGTGTTCCAGTTCCTGTTTAGAGTACAGCACCCTGTGGAGTTTAAATTGGCGCTGGATATGCTGCCGGAGCAGAGCAAGATGGCCATTGTGAGCGGTCGAGGAGCGAGTTTGCTCTTCACGCAACTACTGCATAAGCCCCTGGCCAAACAACGACTGGATCTACGCAACCCGGAGCTCCTGGTGTCTATTACGGAGCTGTATTTGTTTTACTTCCTACGACACCCAGCATCGTCGGCACATCCGAGCGGATCGACAACTGGATCCTCGACTTCCACGACGGGGACGTCAGGTTCGACCTCCGCGTCGTCGGCTTCAGCAGCGAGCAAGACGCGCCAATCCAGCTGGCGGATGTATGTGCGAGATGGAGTAGCGGCTTTAACGCGTGGCAACCCGTATAATGTTCTGTTGTTGCAGTACTTGCGCGCCTTCTTGCCCGACAGCAATCGCGGTGTCAAGAGCCGATTCCACGGCAAGCTGCTCAAGGACTCGAACCTTTTCCTGCATATTTTGATCGAGTTCTGGCTCCGGCAGAATCTGATCTCGTTCTCTGATGAACCCGTTGGAGCATCAACTGCGGCACCAGGTGTCATTCGGCCGCCGCCACCAGCCAACATGCCAGTAAGCCCGTTCGCCTCAGTCTACACATCTACGAGTTATATGGCACCATCAGACGACTTGCTCAGCTCTCTGCTGCTGACAATCATTCATTTGTTGTCGGACTCTATTTACCCTGTTCCATTGGAAGACTCGACTGGTGGTTCACAAGGAGGAGCAGCAGGTATGGTGGTCGGTAGTGGCGGTGTGTATCTAACTCGAAGCGTCACGATGCTGCGACCCCCGTTGTATGCCTTCTTCCGCCTCGTGTTTTCGCGTGCTCCCATTGGACTTTCGCCCACAGCATTCTTGGCTATCACGGATGTCTGGCTTGCGTACATCCAGCCGTGGCATTGTCGACCCTGGGCAGACAGCAAGCAACCAACAGGCGCAGCAGTGGAAGATGAAAAGACGCAGCACACGGGTACACACCCGCCTGGGAGAGCTATGTCTTGGCCAACTACCATTTCTACACGACATTACTAGGCGCATTTGTGGAACGCGCGAAGGAATTGGATTTCTCCACGGGTGATGAACGTAACTTACAGATCGTTGACCGCGTGATGAGTGTGTTCACACCTGATCTACTCGCACTTCTGCGCCGTGCGTCACTCCACCTCGAGAAAACCCAACCTTTTGCGATGCCTTTTAGCTTCAGTCGCAGTTCAAACCTCACACGTGCTCACAGTGGAAGCTTTAACTCCTCGGTTAAGTCCAAGCACACTGGGGGTGACGCGCTGACGTCCACTCAAGCGCACGTGTTAACGTTCTACTGCAAGTCTCTGGGCATCGAGTGCACGCCTGTGCCACTACACGATAGTTTTCATCGCGACGCGGGCGGCTGTTCGATAAGTTGTGGACAGCTGCAGTGGCTTCAAGTACATCATCTTCGACTACGTCTTCTGTGCACTCCCCTGCGGACCTGTATGAAAACGTGAGTGCTGTCTTCCGTACAACACACACCAAGCCTGTGGACAAGGTAGCCGAGCAAGTGCAGCGTGTAAGTCGCATGTTGCGGCGAGTGTTCGAAATCTCGGACGCTTATGTGGCCTCGACGGCTCATTCGCGATCGTCATCTGGTGCTACGGGAGCCGGCCTTGAGTCATTTGCGCCGAGTCGTGATAAGCGCCTGCCTCACCTGTTATCCCGTGAGGGTGTCTTTCAGCTGCAGCATGGTATGCGCTTGTGCTCGCCTGATACGGCCGAGTATATCGGAGACCCTATGCTCAGCCCCATTTGCTCATACGAAGTAGTGTGGCTTGTGCGTCTATCCTACCGGATCTCAACGTGGCTCAATGCGCGCTGCGGATTTGTGAATCTGTATCACGGCAAGCGTTTCGAGGACAATCTCGAAGTGGATCCAGCAAGCCCTTTTGTGCGCTTCCGATTCAATTTCCGCTTCCTTGCTAGCAAGGTGAACCTCAGCTATCTTGCTGCATTTATGCTGCTTCTTTACGTGCTCTACTTCTGGTGAAAATGTTCGGGGCTCACCTTATCTTGTAGATGAAGTTAGCGCATGTTAAACGAATGCTAAAGTCACATTACTTGAAGCTTGCTGCCAGACGCGTACAAACGATGACATCAAAATTATACACGCTATTCCGTGCTATTTGTCACGCCTTAGTTGTATGTTACCCATCTCATCATCCATTTAGGCTAGATGTGTTCAATCACTATCGTCACTATTGGCACCGTCGCTAGACTCGCTGTCTCCCGAGGAGAAATCAGACGATGATGACGAAAAGGATGAAAGATACGAGTTCAGCAACGACGGTGAGTTCGCGTACCCTGCAGCGACGGCGTCTGATCCGGAAGGGATATCGACTTTCACACCGGGCGGTGTCTTTTTAGTCGGTGTTTTCGCTTTCCTCCGTGGTCTGCGGCAGTTTTCCGTTTTGTGCTACTCGGCGACGCTCGCACTTGCGGTTTAGTTGCGACAGGTGGCGCAGCAGGTGGCGGTGTGGGCGGCGGCGGTGGGGTGGAATAGATCCATCTTCTGAAGATGGAGGGGTGCCTGAGACCGTTTAGCTACTGCGGAAGTGGGACTCGCATCACTGTCAGAATCGGAGGAAGACGACGACGACGACGACGACGAGTTTCCACTGTCGGAGTTGTCTTCGGAGCTGGAACTATCACTAACAACAAGACGAGGCTTGGACCGCTTCTGAGCAGGCTGTGGGGGTGGCGGAGGAGGGAGATCCTCCGCTAATTTTACTGCATCATCACCACTGGAACCCTTCTTCATAGCTGCAGGTTTGGAGACAGGTTTTCGCTGCTGGCGCCTACTCGTCTGCACGGGAGAAAACACTTCTCCCTCTTCGGAATCTGACGTTTCATCTTCACTGCTAGAAGCTGGTGCGGCGCGCTTCTTTGACGTGCTACTTTGTCTACGACGGCTTGTTCGAGTTTTAGCTGGATTCCCACTGCGACCTGATCGTCTAGAGCGCGTACGAGTTTGCAGCTTCTTAGATGCATTGCGAGATGATCGCCTCTTACTACCACCAGCCTCGCTGTCGCTTTCGCCGTCCGAGGAAGAGGTACCGCCACCACTGGACTCACTACTTTCAGGGGCGCTGCTTTCAGTCCATGCCTTGTTCACACTTCCAGTCTTGCTTTCTGCGCTGGAGCTCATAGCAGCATCCTCTTCATCGCTATCATTGCCACCGTCACCTCCCTTATCCGTCATGCGTTCCACTCCCTTCTTCTCCGCAGTCGCGCACATGGTGCGAAACAACTTTGCAAGCAAGTTGGCAAATTGAACAACCATCGTGTCTGGAGGGTTGAACGTGCGGCAATTCTGCCACACGAGATCCACATCCTTCTTAAATACTTCCCATTTCTATAGGAAAAATAAAACGCCATCAGATCATGTCAGTAAATAGCCTTAAGGTGAAGTTGCTGTTGATATGGCTCTTCGTACCTGGTAAAAACTGGATCCTAAGCGCGATCGAATCGTGCCTAAGTCCATCGGTTGGGCAATCACCGACAAATAATTCGGACAACCATCAAGTTCTGGATCCACAGGACGAGCGAACAATTCCTGCGAAACAAATGAGGGTTAGATGTACAGACAGCAAGCAACATGTGATGAGCAACAACTCACCGAAGCTTCTTCTTTCAATAACCGGTTGATGAGTGCTAAACAGACAGTCGAAAGACAGCGTGTACTTCCCTGAGAAATAATCATAGCACAACGTGATTGTCAATACTAGCCCTAAAACACACCGTAGGTGATACCATGTGCACTTTACCTTTACAATCGACCAATCGATCCAATTGCCAGCACCAGGCACTCCAGTATCCTCCTCATCGTCCTCCTCATCGTCGTCCATATCGTCATCGGAGATGCCATGTCGTCTGCGAGCACGCCGCGCACTATAAAAAAGCATTTGAGATGTTAGTACTCTAGACCAGACTAAAAGTATGTTGTTGCCTCCTCAACGACGCGCGTAAACGTACCGATCATGAGCTAGTTTTTGCTTGCCATCATAACCATTAGAAGTCGCCGAGCGTGGTCGACTCGACCGAAGACACGGGCGCCCGGTCTCATTGCCATCAGAATCCACGTCTTCCGCCTACATGCAACGAAAACAGCGTTAAAATTACTCAGTTTCGGCCAACGCGCACATATACCACCGCTTACATCTGAGTCCTTAGCAGTTTGAGTTTTGAGTCTCTCAATCGCGATGCGGGAAGACTGTCGCCGCGGAAGGATATTCCACGCTAGTTCTTGTTGCTTGCGCCGCTGTTCTTCAAGTTTTTCTTGTGCCTTCTGAATCACGATGAGCCGGCCTCTTAGTCTGTCTTGTTCAAGCGAGCCGCCTGACAACGTTTGAATGAGAGATTGCAAGTCATCCAGTGTCGAGCTCACCACACGCCATCCATGTGGGGCGTCGTCGTAAGTCACAGGAAGCTCTCCACTCATCCGACCTTCTTCAATTCCAGCCCGTTGTTGCTGTCGCTCACGGAATAGGCGGAAAAGTTTAGCAAAGTCTTCGTGATGATAATGACTATGGTGCCGCCTTCGGTGATGGCTACTGTGGTGCGACGACGAAGATGATGACTTGCGCTTTTTGTGCTTCTTCGAAGATGATGATGACGACGACTTCTTGCTGGAGCTACTCTTACTACTTGATGATTTCCGCTTTGACGAGCCGCTGTGACTTTTCTTTTTCGAAGACGAGCTGGAACGAGTTTTGCTTGAGCTTCTCTTTGACTTTTTGAGGATGACGATGAGCTTCGTTTCTTTGATGACGAACTTCGCTTCTTCGCTGCCGCGTTGTCACCACGGCTGCCTGACCGTGGTGAAAACGGTTCCCTCGGAGTAATCTTTCGGCGACGAGGCCAACCGCGAGCATCGTTCACGAGGCATTCAAAGCACCGCCACTCGTCATTTGGACGTTCTACCAGTGGAGGGTCTAGATAGCGCATATCGTAGCACTTTTTACAACTCTCGCAGGTAATATCAAACGATTCAGTTGGTACCGTAGGGTCAGTAGGCGACGTGGAAGGAGGACCCGATATCTTCACTGCACTCTCCGCCTCAGTAGTCATTACAGCAGCATCTTTTCGTCGTCCTTCTTCACAGTCGATTTGTCCACCCTTTCTCCTGAAAATACGTCCATTTTTCGTCTTTGAGCGCAAATTCAACTTTAGTTTCCGGTAGTTCTGCTGTGTCATTTGCTTGCACACTGTCGCTCTTTGGTGCACCACTCTTGTTTGCCTTGGTATTTGTTTCTGTTTCACTTGCCACATTCTCTGAGCTCGACTTGCGTTTTTCCTCGGCGGGGGCGATGACGATGCCAGGCTCTTCACTTTTTATCCGGGTGTCCTTCAGGGGTATCAGAATTGCAAGTGCTGTCACTGCTGTCGTCATCAATAATCGTCCGTTTCTTAGCACCACCAACAGTTACAACACTTGTGTGGCTATGCTCGGCACTGTTATCTTCATGAACCTCCGCTGGTGCCCTTTTTCGGGGTCTTTGGAATAAGTGTCCTCCGCATTCACGCCCATATTTTCCTTCCTGATCTTGACTGTTGCGGCCACGCCATTTTCCTGCGGTGATTTGATATCCTTAGTCATAGTAGGGGAAGTGTGAGTGACTTTTGTCTTCACATTTGTCTTGTCTGGGTTTCCTATGTGCTGGTCTCGAGCACTACCATTCGGGATGTGTGAGTTAGCAGCAGGATTTGGTTTCGACATTCTGTCTTCACTTGACGGAGACACAGACGCACACAACACGCTGATGTCCATTTTTCGGGTTGTTGCGCTCTCCAAAATGACTGGAGCCAAGACTTCCTGTTTCACGTCCTCCAAAACTCCGTGTGCAAATGCCCCAGTATTTTTTCTTGACAGTTGTGGCCGATGCTATCACCGCTTCTTTCTCAAGTTTCACTGGTTTCAAAGAAGCAGTCTCAACTGTCACATTCAACACCGAAACGTGTTGTGTCTCCCTACCTTGGAGTACTTTGTCAGTTTTCTCTTTTTGTGAACCTCGACTTCGTCAGTAACTGAAACATGTTTACTACCGGTAGTCATCTGAACAGGCAATGCTGATGTATCGAGGTCCGGGTCAAAGTTAATGGACAATCGAATTCGTTTGGCATTTGCAAACTCCACGAGGTAGGATGGTTTCCTATAACATGGTCATAGGCAGCAGTAAGTATCATGTCCGTAATTGCAGCCATGAGGGCGGCGGTAACTTTGGCTTATCGCTTTACCGTTCTTCCAGCATCCATTGTGGCTTGCCTTCCGCGTATATCCAGCAGCCGTCATCAAAATACAAGTATGACACTCCATTATCATCGGTTCCGATCTCCCTTGTCTCTGTTTTAAGTTTGCCAACGATACATCACCCCAGTGAGAATACACGAATTGGGCCATCCAAATACCATAACGTTATTTTCGACCCGCTTCTTACCAATTTCTTAATCGCGTCGTTGTCGTTTTCTTTCTGCAGCGTGGCAATGTGTTTGTGGACCTCTCCACACGACTCCAGTTTCCAATGACACAACGCATCCAAGATTTTTACCTGCATCGAGAAATCATAAAGTCAACACATCCGTCGGGGAGGGGGGCTCTAACCCATTACTCAGGGTATTGACGCACCCGTTCGTGAACTGTTAAGTCGCGGTAGGCGGCGCCTACGCGCATAGGATTCACGCTAAAGTCGCGCCGCCAATTCTCCGAGATCTTTCGGGCCAAAGTCTTCTCCCAGTCCTGTACCCTGTGAAAAAGGTCCCATCACATATCGGAGCGTACATGAGCCACCCGCTAGCAACCACAGCTGCCGGTATTGCAGCACAGCCATAACACACTTGGGATCACGTACATTTTCTCCATTTTGGCCGACGGGTGTTCCCTGGACAGTTTATAGTGCAATTCGGCCAGAAGTTCCACCTGTTGGGGTCAGATCCATGCAAAGAACGCAGTCAGAACATGCACCGCAGTTGTAAAAACGTTGTCTCCCGTTCGACAACGTACATGAATCATGTCTCCATTGGTGGCGCCAAGGATAGCCGCTTGTAGCTCCTACAGTCAACAGAATACCGTATGACGCATGTCAATGACCATGGGGACTCGCTGGGGTGAGGGGGTCCCTGCATACAAATTCAAGTGTAGAGAGAACGGTTGGCTCTAGACGGCATCGGAGGACACTGAGGGGTCTCCGTGTCACTTCCGGGGGCTGTGGGGGCCCGGATCCGCCGTAATCGCCTCATCTTGACGTTGAACTACCAGTTTTTGATTAACGACCTCTTACCGTGCGAGAGAAGCTCGGTAGACGCAGCGACTGGCGGAACGTGGAGCAGAAGGAGCAGATCTGAGCCAGCTCTACCACGCCGCTGAGGTCCGAGGGCAACGTGGGGGTGCCATCGCTCGACACAGAAGCCACTGCGTCCTCGTCCGAGTAGCCACTGGACGAACTGCTCGACATGGCGTGTCTACTGTTTGAGGCGAGTGGTTCTATGGGGGACCGCCACTCCGGGTAAAATAGACTTACATAGTTTAACCAAGATAAATTCATGTTAAAGATAGCAACTTTTTAGGGACCACCTTCGTACTTGCCCGAAATGATACTGTACTGCAGCTGACTCGGTGTACGTCACTAACACATTGACCGTATCCGGTGTAGATGGATGGATGGTTGGTGATGCAATGTGTTAGTGTGGAAGTTTGCAGTGATTTTACATCGTGATGGTGCATATTGGAGCTCCATCCTGTCTAACGAAGCTTACACATTGATGTCATCAACGTTCTCCACCTGCAGCAGCTTGGCGTGCTCCTCAAGGATGGGGTGATCTCTTCACCGATGAACTCTTCCACCTGTTGCGGGCAGCGGCCGATGAAAAGCGACGGATCCAACAGCGAGTCCATGTGGTCGTGGACGGGCTTGAACAGCGGGTCAGCGGCGATGCGCTCCAGAAGGTCGTTGGCAGCACCCTCTACCTTGACCCGCTTGCCAGCCTCCATCGAGTGCGTGCGGATCGCCTCGTGCAGTTCCTGACGGTCACCGCCGGCCTTCACGCAGGCCATCAGGATGTTCTCGGTGGCCATGAACGGCAGCTCAGCCTTGATGTGTGACTTGATCACGTTCGGCCACACCTGCAGGCCATCGGACACGTTGGTCACCAGGTTCAGGATAACGTCCGTCGCGAGGAAAGCCTCCGGCAGAACCATACGACTGGAGAAAGAGTACAATATCACAACATACATCAGCAATCACGCAAATAACGTCCACTCCCAGTAAAATTCAACGAACCGGTTGGCCGAGTCATCGAGTGTACGCTCGAACCACTGAGCAGCGTGCGTCTGCGCACCGTTGTCCGTGAGCGAAATCACGTAACGAGCCAGACTGCAGATACGCTCCGAGCGCATCGGGTTGCGCTTGTACGCCATGGCGGACGAGCCAATCTGGTTCTTCTCAAACGGCTCCTCGATTTCCTTCATGTTAGCCAGAAGACGGATGTCACCAGCCATCTTGTAGGCAGACTGAGCAATACCTGACAGAACCGACAACACGAAGTAGTCGATCTTACGGGAGTACGTCTGTCCCGACACGGGAATCACCTTCTTGAAGCCCATCTGTTCAGCCACGAGCTCGTTCAGTTTCTTAACCTGTTAAACCGTTGCACAAAAAACAAATCAGTCATTCATCATCTGTAAACCACCGGAATAACAAAACAAAACAAAACAAACTCATACCTTCTCATGGTCACCCTCAAACAGATCCAGGAAACTGGCCTGAGTGCCGGTCGTTCCCTTGACGCCACGCATGGGAAGAGAGTCAATCTGCTCACTGAGGTACTGGAAGTCGAGCCAGAAGTCCTGCAGCCAGAGTGACGCACGCTTGCCGACCGTCACGAGCTGCGCTGGCTGGAAGTGTGTGAAGCCCATGGTGGGCATATCCTTGTACTCGAGTGCAAAGTCCGCCAGCGTCTTCATCGCCTTCACCATCTTACGCTGGATGAGTTGCAGACCCTGCTTGATCTGGATAATGTCAGCGTTGTCTCCAACGTAGCAACTGGTGGCTCCCAAGTGGATGATGGGCATCGCCACAGGCGCCTCCTTGCCGAACGTGTGGACGTGAGCCATAACGTCGTGGCGGAACTTCTTTTCCATCTCTGCCGCATACTCGTAGTCAATGTCGTTCAGATGCGCCTTCATGGCGTCCAGTTGTTCCTGAGTGATGGCGAGGCCCAACTCCTTCTCGGCCGTGGCCAGCGCCAGCCATAGCTGACGCCACGTCGAGAACTTGCGGTCCGGAGACCAGATCTCACTCATCTCCTTGGTGGCATAGCGACTCACAAGCGGGTGCTCGTAGCGGTTGTGCTGCGTCTCGGCCATAGTTGAACAGGTACTAAGTGATGTGGGGGCTTGAAGGTGTCTTCGCAAGTGGTTGCTCAAGCTTGCTGGCCACGAAACATGGAGCGGAAATAACGTCCTTTTATTGGTAGAAATAGAGACTTGGAGAGTTTTGATTGGAGTAAATATAATTTGCGTGTTCCACACTAATGGTATCAGATGTAATTGATTGGTCAAAATGAGTAGAGATGCAAATCAAAAACCGATCCAAGAGCGCAAGAGCAGCATCCTGCACCTAGGGGCGTCGACGCCGATGGCTCTCTCCACGCATAGAGGGATCTTGACGCCCCGTCGCCTTGGTACCATGTCTGCATGTGTTGTATCTATCTTCATGTATCTTCTGGTCGCCTGGACTGTTGCGCTTTCACCAGGATTCAATGACCCGATGCCATACTACACCTATCCACTACTGGAAATCTTACACCCTCAGAACGACATGATGCTGTCCCAGACGGAGCTGCAAGTGGAGATTGAGATACGTGGAGACATTCTCAATGGTGGATTGCATCGCTCCAGAGTCTGCATCCTCATGCAACCAGCCTACATCCCTCCGGACGTGGTGCTGGACAACACTGGGAAAGATCTGGATGAATCCTGTTTTGACCAGAGTTTAAACTATACAACATTCCATGTAGCAGGGCTAGTACCAGGACTCTCTTACTCTATTATAGTAGGGTTGGAGAACAGTGGCAATATGATTGCACTGTCCACACGGACGTTCTCAGTTGGATCGATCCTCCTACCGGGAGTCGACGGTCGGATGAGTATCGCCGACGCTCTGGAAGCTGGTGCTCAACTGCACAATGCTGAAGATCGAGCTACTGCATCGAGGATTTATCGCTATGTGCTGGACATTTTTCCTGATCATGCACAGGCTCAGCATTTGCTGGGACTTGCTTTGTATCAGGATGGAGAGGTGCGGCAGGCCTTCCCGTATTTGTATCGAGCGGTGCAGGCGAACGAGAGTGATGAGAACTTCCACAATTCATTGGGGATTTGTCTCAAGGCATTGGGACGAGCGGATGAAGGGATTCAGCATTATCGACGAGCCCTAGAGCTGAATCCGATGCAGGTGGAGGCGTCGATTAATTTGGGCGATGCGATGCAATCGCAGGGGAAATGGGAGGAGGCAATGGAGCAATACCGCAAAGTGGCAACTGCATCACTGAATACACTGGAGGACCGGTTGGAGATTGGTCAAGCTGAGAATCTGGTGAAAGATGCCACAGCCAGAATGTGCGAGTTAATTCGTGTCACTGACGGGTGGTTTCATGCTGACCGTTGTCTGAATGAGGCACTGGAACGGTGGCCTGACGAGCCGGTTTTCCACAATGACCGCGGTAATTTGCTAGCAAATGCTGGCCAGTTTGAGACTGCTTTGGACGAATACCAACGAGCATCTGATCTTGGCATGCTGGCTGGCAAGGTAACTGGACGAATTGACTCCATGAAACGAAGCAATGTAGCTTACTAATTGCCGTTTGGGGTATTATGACATGTAGCTGAACGTTGCTGACACGCTGGAAGCACTTGAGAGACACAGAAAAGTATCGACCTGTACGACCAGGTGAGTAAGATTGTCTTTGTTCAATGCTAGATTGCAGTAAGCAATCCACCAACGAGAGCGCCTGCGTGCTTCCTCAGATTCTCAGCAAAGATCTCATCGATCGCTTTCGACCTCGTACACGCATCATGGTTATGAAAGCCACTGTGCTGCCTCGTGTACTCCCCTCAACACAAAAGCAAATTGATGCCTACCGAGATCGCTTTGAACGGGAGATTGAGGCATTTCTGCACAACCGTAAGTCCTCCCAGTTAAGGCACCGCTTGTGTGCGGTGTTTAGTAGACATCAAGTGACTAACTGTGCTAATCTGTTATTATTTCTTGTCGTTCGTGGCGAATACAGTTGATTCGCTCGAGAAGAGCGAAGTGGATCCTAACCGAATATCATTCTCCACTGGGATCACGTTGACGGCACACAACCGAAACAACCGCGAGCTAAAGTCCGCCCTAGGCTACCTGTACTGGCAACTGCTACATCAACGGCAAATTGTGCGCGAAGATTACGCTTCAAGTTACGGTATCGTGCCGCTACCATATGCACAACGTCGCAATCCTGATAGTATCCCAAAGGTACGCTTGTTGTATCATTTTACACTCACAAAATGCGCCAAGATATCGCTTCGATTTAACTACATTGTGTACTGTAGATCGGTCCTCGGCGCTTGCGCATCGGTTTTGTGTCGCGATATATTTTCAATGCTGCTGTGGGGCTCTACATGTCTGAGCTAATTCCCCAATTTGACCGCAACAAGTACGAAATCATCATCTTTGCGATAGGGCAGAGTAAGTCCATGAAAGCGGCTAAACAAATCGAAGCAGTCGCAGACACGGTGAGCAAAATGCCGTGTTTTCAAAGATATACTAGATAGAGATGGTGTACTAAAGTCTCATTTTTGTGCGCCACTGCAGATTGTTGCTCTTCCAAAGGATGTGAGAATTGCCCGCGAGGAGATCCGTGCCTGGGAAATGGATGTATTGATCTACCCTGAGGTTTGTTCATTATAGAAAAGGAAGGGCATGTTGTATTTGTATCGCTCACACTTTTGTGGTGGATGTACAGCTTGGGATGGATAAGACAACTTATTTTGTTTCGCTTGCTCACCTTGCGCCTATTCAAGCCGTTTGGTGGGGTAATGCTGACACCTCGGGTGTTCCAGCAATGGACTACTATCTTGCCAGCGAACACGAGCACGCCAATTTCTACTCACACTATTCAGAGGCTATTTACCAATTCAAGTAGCATATTCATGCAGCTCAAGCGGAAATTGATGCATGAATGATGGGCTGACCACTTGTGTTGAAACCGTATTGTAGAGGAATGGGCATCTACCACAAGCTCCCAGCTTTGCCGAAGAAGACTACCGGTCGAGACCAGGTCCGCCGTGTGATCGAAGAACGCTTCGATATTCCATCAGACTTTCGGTTCTACCTAACCATTGAGGTTCGTTCAGCTGCTTAATATGTCATGCTTGCTGGTATCATGCTTCTCCTTGAATTGGCCCACCATATCTAACGTCAATCTGTTTCGTCCATTCACCCAGTCTATCATTCACATCCACCCCGACTTCGATACCGCAGTAGCAAAGATTCTTCAGGAAGACGAGAAAGCGCATGTATTTCTACTATCGACATCCAGCCGCAAGGTTTGGAAGAGCCAACTTCAAGCACGGATGGAATCTGCGAACGTCGACCCAACTCGACTTCATTTTCTTAATGATGTGGACCAGAAACAAGAGTCAATACTCATGTGTGCTGCGGATGCTGTTGTGGCGAGTCTTCACCTCACGCGACCACGTGCCTCATTGCAAGCCTTTGCTGCGGGTGTCCCTGTTGTGACGTTCCCAAACGAGCTGTGGGCTTCGCGAATCACGTACGGCTTCTATCAGCAAATGGGTATCAATGATTTGATTGCTACCTCTCTGGATGAGTATGTAGCTCTTGCTGTTAAACTGGCGACGGATGTGTCATTTCACAAGAAGATGGCACTACAGATTAAGCGTCGACGATCTAAACTATCAGAAGATCAGCAGGCAGTCAAAGAATGGGAAAAATTCTTTGACTTCGCCACTGACAAATATTTCCCAGTGGTGAGCAGGAGTTCGAGTACATCCCCGGCGCGACTATCGTTGACTGGGGTATAGAGGAATGAAAATAACAAACAAAATGCAGCGTGCCTATCCGTAACTCGTTCGTGTTCTTCTCAATCGTTTGTTTGCTTTCAATGCATTCATCTTGTCACCACCGATGAAGTTTTGCTTTGTCACCAAAGCCTTTTCGGGGGCTTTTGCTGAGATAGAGGCTGCTGCAATTCGAAACTACAAACCACCAATACAGGAAGCTGCTTCCGCAAAATTGTTGAAAGCCTCAGTCTTCATTCCGTGACTAGTTCACGGAAAATTTTAGACAGGAGGATTTCCTCACGTGTTGCAATGAAGGCATCTATCGCGGGTAATGTCGTCCGTGAGCAATAGTACGTGATCCACTGAAGTGGGCGAACTACATCGTCAAAAACGCGACAGTCAGGCCCTTAGGTATTCCCAGCTTACTTAGCATAGCATTTTGGTCGCCATACAGTGACGACAACCTCACAGCCTCCTTGGCTCGATAACTTGCTGCGTCTTTGACTCCTTCCAAGGCCATCAAACAGCACGCGCGCAGCGACCTCCAGAACTACAAGCGCCAGCCCTTTAGGCATCGCATTGTTGAATTCATCACCACGCGTCAGTTCACGAATGCAGTGCGGATAGAACCAACTTTGCCAATGCCAGTATTGCTGCAGTAGTCACCACAATATTGCAGTCGGGTTGATGTAATACCTTGCTGGTTGGATGCGCACGGAGCTAGTGAGCTTGGAAATCGAACATATATATAGGAGCATCAAAGCGTGTCGGAGGCAGCGGTGCTAGTAGGATTCCATTGTTCCATCGCTAGATTGGTGCCTCCCATTGTGATAATCCTGTAATTGAATTGTAGAAGTATTTGTTGCCCCATTCGTCCCAGCTTTCAATCCATGCAGCTTTAATTTGCTCTTCTTCTCGTCGTTTCTGCCGCCTAAGTATTCGTTCTTCCGCTCGTTGCTGCTTTAACATCTCCTGCTCTTGCTGTTTTATTGTGCGCTCTACTATTGCCCAACGCGTGCGAGAATCTTGATCTTCTCTCTGCATCGTTTTCCGTGCGTGCCACTCATCGTGTAACTCCTTTTGGCCATTTCAGCGTCTCGGTAGCGCATTTGTCGACCAAGTAAATCTTCCACGCGCATGCCACTGCTTTCTCGCTCTGTGAATCGCTTCTCCTCGTCCAGAAGTCTCATCTGAGCAATCCGTTGTCGCTGTTCCTCGATAGCATTGACTTGGGCAGATTCATTCTTTTCCCGTTTTTTGCTCCTCCTTAGCCCTCGCTTTGGCTTGCAAAATTCGCTCGACGTAATAGAAGTCCTCACGCTGCATTCGTTCCAACTCACGGGCTTCACGTTTCTGGTTTTCAAGCAGTTGAAAACGCTGTCGTTCTTCCTGCTCAAGTTTAGCTCTTATTGTCATCTTTTCCACCGTCTTTGCGGAGGTAATCTCGTCATCTGAAGCACGTTGTTCGAGTTGGCGCATCTCGGCTTGCATATAAAGGAACCGTTTGTGTTTTTCCTGTTGTAACAAGAGTTCACTGTCTTTTGGGACGTTGTAGTCGTTTGCTTGCATCTTGGTACACTCGTCACGCTCACGACGATGCACGGCCTCTCGTTGGTATTGCACCTCTAGAGCCTGACGATGGCGCATTTCCTGCTGGTACAACCTCTCGTGTTCGAATGTCTCGATCGTCGGTAGTGACTTAATCCACTCGGAAAACTCTTGCTGGGGGTCAGGATGCTGTCGTCCCAAGTACAACACCTCCAAGCTACCCATCAAGTGATCTCGAAGACTCTCGACATTCGCACACCTGTTTCGAATCGCTAGTCTTCGGTGAGCATGATCACAATTGAGGTCTTGAAGCTCTGAAAGGTGTTTATTTTCCCATTTCGCGTACTCGGAATGTGCTTGTATCGCGGCAGATCGGAGACGCTGTGAGATAGACACAGGTTTGCAAACCCCTCGGGCCCGATTTGAACTGTCATTTTTCCCAGGACTACAATGCCGCTCGTTGGAAATTGGAGCAAGTATCTTTCGGCCGCACAGTGCAGACTGGTCTTTCAGGTTGTCTGCAGATACACTAGAATCTTGTTCCTCTTCGAAAAGTGCCAATGTAGCGAGAGCAAGACGCTTCAAGACGCGAGGTTGAACAGCAATGAATTGAAATGACGGCGATGGCAACGCCTCATCAAATACATTCTCCGAACTATGCGACAACAAATATTCCGCTGAAATTCTGTGGTCCGATAGCAGTTCTGGCAGTTGAGTGAACTTTTGAAGTACACCCACGGTTCGCCTACCTTCTCGTAGAAGAGATCTGCCCTCTATCGATGGACGTGGTAGATGGAGGGCAAGCGCACAAAGTGATCGAAGGGCTAAATGGGTTTTTGCTGCATCGTTCAACACGACAGACCACAAAGCTCGAATCTCTTGCTTCTCGTGTTGTGGTGAACGATCACGGCAGCAGAGTGGCGCCAATTTCCACTGGGATCTCTTAATGGCGAAATGGTTATCTCCTTCCAGCAATTCGCGTCGCGGAAAAGTGAAAATCGACGGGAGCTTCCGGCGTTTCCTCCCAGAAACTCTGCTCGTAGACTTATGCAGCTCAAATTCTGAGACTTCGTGAGTTGGTAACGCAACTCCCCGTAGCAAACATGTCAACGAGCGGGCCCCTACTGGCACGAAAAAGAGAGAGTGTCTTTTTCCTTTACCAAGTTCGTACACAGAGCTTGGTAACACCAATCGAACGGATCGATGGATATCAAGAGGTCCTGAGAGTCAAATGGTCTTTCGTTAGGGGCTTCAAGCATCGATACTTTCAGCGAATGTGCTTCCGCGTGGTTCAACGTCTCACTTTCTGCACACAAATTGATCAAACATTTGTGCAGACCTTCCTCACCACGCTGGACGCGATTTGAGGTTCTCGGCACATTCGGAATAAAATACATAGCAATGCGAGGTGGAGCAAGCGCTGCTCGCACTTGTGTTGACAGCACTTACCAACGGAATCGGCACAGCCAGCAAAAAACGCTTCAAGCATCCAAGTATTCGAGCTGTGCACACTGTCTCCAATTGGGCTTTGTTCACTAATACAGGGCTGTCGAAAAGAGATGCAATCTCCAACAAAAACATAATGCTCCACGTAGTGAGTCTGATAGTGGTGACGATGTAGACTGGTGCCTGGTATTGATATCTTTGGTAGTTGGCGATACATTCTGCCGTTCCATGTTTTTCCAGGTTTCATCTAAAGCTTGAATTGCTTGAACCAGCTTCGTCTCACTCACCACGGGCATAAAGGCTGGATTTTTAGCTGTGGGTGTATCTGTTCGAAGCGATGAATTGCCACGGGGAAGTCGAGATGGAGATGCCATGGTGGTGATGTTTGGCATGTCGGCACAACAGAAAATGAGATGAAGGAACTATTTCAAGCTGAAAACTGGGATTAGCTCTGAGTTTACGCTTCTTCCTCGTCATTCTCTGAAATGACATTCATCTCAACAATCTCTTGCCCACGCGTACTCTTCCCTGTGAACTCAGTGCCGACTTCTTCCTTGGTTTGACTTGATGGTATCGTCAAATGCGAGTGTGAATTGAAGAGGATCGGACCAGCAATCTGCAGGAAGGTACCGAGGAGCTCTTCGTCATCCGTAGAGAAAACACCGCTCGAGTCAAGCTTGTTGATGAGTTGCATGACAGCAATCACTTCGCCCGATGTATTACGGAGTGGCATAGCCAAAATACTGCGGGTCTGATAGCCAAGCTTCTGATCGAAGTCCTTGTTGAACCGAGGGTCCTCGTAGGCATTTGCGAGGTTGATCGCTTCGTTACCTTGTGCCACAGCGCCAGCAATGCCCTGGTTCAAAGGCACACGAATGTTCACCTCCCCTGCAAAGTCCACAGTTCGTTTTTCGCGCGGTCCACAATGTAGAGGGTGCAGCGATCCGAGTTGACAAACCTTTGGACACGCGTGGAGATTGTGAACATCAACGAGATGAAGCCCAAGTCACGATGCATATCCTGAATGATACTCAGTACGTCTTTGACTCTTTCGCGGGCAATGCAAGCTACAGCGTGGGTGTCAGCGTTATGAAGTGCCACGCCAGCCTGCGCTGCCATAATTGCCAGGATTTCCTCGTCTTCATCAGAGAAGCTCTGCTTCTTGTCAACAGATATTTTATTCAGCACCTGCATGACACCGACAATGTTGTTTGCACCGTTTCGAACCGGAACACACAGCATAGACTTTGTCTGGTAGCCATTGCGTTGGTCGTATTGCGAGTCAAAATTTGGGTCAGTGTACGCGTCCGAAATGTTCATGGCCTTGCCAGTTGCAGCCACTGTGCCAGCAATCCCCTATCGATCATTCCCATAGCACCACAAAATCAATTTGCGGCATTTTTGGAAGGTGTACGCAAGCATCAACCAGAATCACCTTTCCAAAAGGTACACGAATATCTGTCGCTCCTTCAGACACTTTTAGCACCAGCATATCCGTCGCTCGTTCCTGTTGGGCATCGTTATTACGTTAGTTAGAATTGCCATGCAAATGACAACACGATTGTTGTGGGTAGGCTGCACCTTACATAGATGAAAAGTGTCGCTCGCTCAGCATTCAAGACGTTGCAGGCCTGTTTGATGATGCTTTTTGTTGCTGTAAAATACGATAAGAGGTTAAATCTTCAGTGATCAATGAAAGCACGGACACCTGCGTAAGTTTACAGCAGCTAACCTTCAGTGGGATCCAACTCTGACCCAATAATGCGACAGGCTTCGCTAACTTGCTCCATCTTCGCCAGTCGATGAACTAGAGTGGGGTCGTTGCCATGTTCTGGAGCCGGTGTGCCGGTCCTAGGGGCAGGAGGTCTGAATTTTATCCAGCAAACACAATAATGAATAACAGCTAACGTCTAAACTTCCAAGTACGCGCGGTTGAACGGATGCATGACGTACGCGAATTTCCGTGGCTTAACAATAATTCGACCATTCTCATCAGCCGATGCGCTGCATTTACAGTCAGCGGAGTCGGTTATCATCTTTTAGAACAGAATAAGCGCTTCAACTGCTTTCAACCTTGCTGCCGCGTAGCATTGCTTGATGTATGCTAAGGTGTGTTCGGCTTGAAACGTCTCGCCGCTTTTTCTCTACGAAATCACACAAACAATTGCATTTGATGCTGCTCTCACTGCCCATTTAATTAGAAGTGGCAGCAATATACCTCCCCAATCTTCTCTTGCAGCAAGGACTGGAGAAAATCAATGGGTCATCCGGTCGGGACAGAAGCGCCTCTGCTGTCATCCATTCGATCAGCGACCGGAAACTCATGGAGTTGAGATAAGCCTCCCCGGCCTCAGCCGTCTGCGGGTCCATCCTTGTCCTCTTGCAACTTGTCTTGATACCGTCTCCGTTATGGAGCTGTCAAGCGTTGAGCTGCTGCACACGAAACGTAGGCGTCTTTTCACGTGCAAAGCGAAACGACCCACATGCGGCGAACGAGAATTTACACATTGCGTGGTCACCAAATTGCTAAAGGACGACGCGGTGGGCCGTTCGTAATGGCAAACAACTCGCCACGTGACGGTAGATCGGGGCTGCAACGCCTTTGGGATTTCAATCCCGACCAAGAAGACCTGCGAAGACCGACGAGAGCTGATGGTCAGAATGATGAGGGTCCAGGCGCACCACCTTCGGTGATTCGACACCGTCGTACAGATGGAAGAGGCTCAGAATTCCGACTGAATTTGTTCACGCATTCGCTTTCCAGTGACGCTGTATCAGAGGGAAGTTTGACGATTCGACCTCATTCCAATCTCGAGACTGGGGACGACACCGGTGACGAGGGGCGTCAAAGTTCCCCGCAGAGTCGACACCGACGTGTCAAGAGCTACCATGACTGTGCAGACTGGCAGATGTTAGAATCCGGTCCTGTATTTCGCCCGCGCACGTACACGAAATCATTTGGAAGCTTGGTCAAACATTTAGCACCGTCAGTCAATGTTCCGAGAGGGGTACCTTCACCACGGTATGCTTCGCCCACCAAGCGTGCAGAGCCTAGAGTCTGGGCGCCGCAACACGAAAGCAGTGCGACGTGTGCTTCAGTTGTCGATTACCGAATGAAGTACGAGTTCGCCTTAATCCTGCACAATAAGCCCACGACGCCCCGCATCCTGGCTCGAAACGGACTGGACGCAGTGGGGAAGCGACAGATGGAAGTCCTTAGCCGCTGCATTAAGGCCGGATTTGAAGTGTCGGTGCTCTCAAGCACGTTGTATTCCCGAAAGTATATTGTTCTACTCCTGCGTCCATCGCCGATGCGATTGCAGACCGAAAAGAACAGGCTAGTGCTTGAACGTTGGCTTCAGATCGGAGCTGTAGGCGAAGTTCCGTCGGAAATTGAGCAGCTCATCGCATCCAGTAACATTGGAGATGTGGAATCGCCCACACAACGAGAAGACATCTACGAAGATACAAAGGATATATCACTAGATGATGATCAGAAGTTCACCCCCGCAGAGCGAATCCAGACCATCGCACGCATTATTACGTCTACGTCAAACGTGGAAGAGCTGAACCCTCCTGGGGCAAATATCTCGTTTGATGATGAAAACCGCAACGACGCGATCATCATGGCTTGTTTTCCCTCCACAATCGATATGTGGACAGTATGCTTCTGTCCAAGTGTGGACAATGGTGGTGGAAGTCCAAGGAGATCACGAATGAACTCCGCTACTATTACGGAGAACGTGTGGCCTTTTACTTTAGTTTCCTGTTCATATACACGAAATGTCTGCTAGTTCCTGCCGTCGTGGGTTGCGCAGTGTACGCTTTATGCAGGTGGGTTGGAGCGGTGGCGTACATGAGAACGCTTTGCATTTTCGGATTCTGCACGGTGACAGTCTGGGGCACATTTTTCCTCAAATCTTGGAAAAGACAGAACAACCTACTCAATGATGCCTGGAATTTACGACTCTTTAAGGAAGCTGACTACCCCAACGCCACTTTCAAACCACAAGGTTATCGCGATGTTGTTGATGCCCATGGCGCTTTGCTATTCCGTGAACCTTATTACAACCCTCTTTGGCGGATTCCAGCCTATATCCAAACATTCTTGGTGTTTACAGTATTCATCGCAACGTACGTAGTGGGGACCGCATTTTTCGTGCAGTGGTATACTGCTGCGATGATGGCTCCTGTCTGCAGCAAGTGTCCTGATTGCGTTGCATTCCTTTCGTGTTTTAACACGCAACGGCCGATTCTACTGACGGGCCGCTGGTGTTACATCTTCGCGCAAGGAATTCTTCTGGGGATCTCGTTGGATATTTTCGTGTATTTGCTGAGCGTGAAACTTATCCGCTTTTTCGTGACTCGGGAGAACCAAGTTGATGAAGCCCATTTCCAGCGAACGATGATCAATCGATTGTTTGCCATTAACTGGATCTCATTCTTTTTGTGGTTCATGCTGATTGCGTTCGCGATTGTACCATTTGGCGATGAAGTTGAAACGTGGTTGTCGGAGAATCTAAAGTACACAAAGTTGACTGTTCGCTGGGAAAATGGGGTCATTGATATGTCGACAGCATTTGTTACCCCTCTTTGATCACTCAAGCGCTAAACCTGTTGGTCGATACATCTCTGCCTATCATCTTCCGACGAGAATCGTTACGCGCATCAAAGTTAGCTAAGAAGATCATGAAAGCGAACCCGTCAGAAACACTCTCGCGCTTTCAGAATATCACTCGTCGTTCGAGAACCTTTCAGGTCAGCTTTCTCATTCCCCATCGTCCGGTCAATTAGCATTCAAAGACAAGATCGAGGTAAGTAGCGAGGTGATGTGCACATTAGAAGACCTAGGACGCGCAGATTTTAACGGAGTTGTGTTTTCCTTTCAGCTCCAAATGATGACCCCCATCCGGATACCATACATCGAAAAAGCCCTTGAGGTATCGATCCCGACGCTGGAAGGCTTTGAAAACGAGAAATGTGAGTGCTGAAAGTACGTACGGTTCTCTTGAAAGACAAGTCTGACGCCTAATGGTTTGAATCACTAGATTTCATGACGGCTGACGATGTGCTGGAGGAGAGTCAATTGCCACTTTACAACGCTTTTGTGAGTCGACGCGTTGATAATGTGTTAGCAATTCTCTCGTGTAGGGATATTAATGCTGTTTCTTATGTGCTCGAAATGCTGACAGCCCGACTACCTTCGAATGGTCATTCAATACGTACGTGGTCTCACCCATATTCCTGCTGCTCGATGTCAATGCTAATGCATGATTGTTGACACGCTTCAGGGATATGTTGTTATGTTTTCGGTTGTGTGGCCATTTTGCGCCATGGCCGCCTTCGCCAATAACGTTGTCCACATTCAAAATTCCTTTTACAAGCTTGTTCTGCTACGCCGGCGACCAGTCCCACGTAAATCCAACAGCATAGGCCAGTGGGAGAAAATGCTTTTCATAACACTGTTCTTGGCCATCTTTGTGGTCGTGGGGCTAATTTGCGTGAGCACTGGCGAGCTTGAATACTTTGTGATGAAATGCACGCCTCTGCAACGATTCAACGGGGAGGATTTCAGGTATGCCAATTGATTTGTCACTGCGTTTCGCGTACTTGATGTTCATTCAGCTGACGATTTTCTCATTTTGCTGCCTCGGGGTCTTTAGTATGGGACCTGACTTTTCTTGCCTCGACATTTCATCACGCTTCCTCGTGGCGTTGGTCTTGGAACATGTATCGATCCTCATCGTGTATGTGGTGATGGACTACATCTCTGACACGCCTGCCATTGTGCGCACATCATTCCAGCGGAAGAAAGAGCTCATCCGACGAGCGATCTGCGGGTCAAGAGCACCAGCAACACCAACGCCTAGTGGCAGAGGCTCTCCTATCCGTGGGTCTAAATGCTTCGATAGTGTCTAATGCTTCCAGTTTGCGCTGGCAAAGAACGATAAATCGAGGACGCAAAGCTTCACACTTCATTGGCTGTTACGACTACCATGCCAGCATTGCATCTCCATCCTACACGCCACGTACATGTACAGTGTAGCATAAACTCATTGGTTAACGTAGAATTCGATATGCTCCAACGGGATAGCAGTCCCGTCCACTTTGCTGGCATCACCCCCAGGTTTGCGTAGATCTTCGATGACCTGCAAGCAAATAAAACACACATACAGTGTTAGGATAGTCCTGTAGGTTGTACTGTGTGTCGTCTTCACGTTAGCTTACCACAAGTGAGCTTATGAATGCCTTCAAACGACGTAAAATCCTCGGAACTGGTGACCATGACCACTTGTCGTGCAGCAGCTTTGTCTTTCTTGTGTCCGTGATGGATTTCCACAGATACCCGACCGAAATGCAAGCCACAACTACGTAGAACAAAAATGACCTGTAATTCCTATGCGAAGCAGGTCCCTTCACAGTAATAGTCTGCCGTCTGCTTGTCGTATCGGACCCCGTCTGAATTGAAATGGTCTCCACACTCAGACGTGGGTACGAATCCTTACTAGCACTTTGCTGGAAATTTGTCTTAGCAAATAAAGAGAGTCCCATCATTGCATCAGCGAACGGACCAGTGCTATGTCCTTCTCTTCGCTGTAGAGACCATTGATCCTCGTCGCCTTCTAATAGCCCCGGTAGCTGCTGATCTTCGTTTTGCCACGCGTCCGGGACTGGTCTCACTGTAACTTGCACTGGCAGAGTGATGTTCATTGCCAGCAGCCTTTGTTTGGTTTCCTGTATCTGCTGTTCCTGTTGAGTATAATACTCCATCACCTCCTTCATCACCTGTTCCTGCTCTTCTACCTCTGCTTGAGCCTGTTCTTCGAAGCTTTTCTTGGCCGAGTTGGCCAGCATCTCTGTCCTCACCTTGGCTGCAATCTGCACATTCTGGCAGTTCTTCAGGAACCGACTGGCGCTTGTCTCCAGCCGTGCTGTGGCTCTCCCCAGTAAAGAAAATCTCCTCTCCAGCTGCTCAAACTGTTCGTCGAACTGTGAATTGCTGGGTTTCCAGGCGCGCAACGACACACTGAGAGCTGCAAAGCTCGTAACCAGCAGAATAACGCCCATTATGATGCGTAGTGTGGTCTTGGGTGCCTTGTAGAGCCTCTCACTGCTCATAATAACACCACCGAATGAGTATATAGTCCAGTTGATGAGTTTCATGGCCTTATTTGACACTTACGTCTTTGAATTCTGCTTCATCTGCCCGTCACTGCACGATGTTTCTTTCACACATGAACGACGATACGCCCTGCGGTGCGTCGCTGTGTGTAGAGGCTCTGTGTCTTCGAGCGACACGGAGCGCATACTATCGGACAGGCCCAGCCTCATGTTTTGGCTTCTTTTGTGTTTTTTTAAAGTGTTCAATACTGAAATCAAGTCATCGAAAGAATCCCGCCAAAAACAAACTAACAACAAATTCAAAATGTAGCCATGTCAATTGCATCCTTTCAACGACTCGCATCTGACGCTGATGCTGTTGATTCCAGGTAGATGCTCATTGTAATGGGGGACTTGTCTGTGTGGATAGACTTGATGGGGAAAGCGACTTGGGTTTCTTCTGGTCTTGACACCAAAACGGATCTGCCAAGACCCACGAGTTACTGGCGTTGTCGCCATCGACTGCAGTCCCTCGATTAGCTGCGTCTTCGACAGTCTGCGCCAGTATCCGAAACGTGTTTGTACTCGTGTTTTCCACCCCAATCGTCACTTGCGACGCCACTAACGCCACCATTGCAGCACGAAAAAATTCGTCGAGCTGCACCAACGGGAGCGTCTGGTTGTCGTCTGCTGCAAGGAAAGCTTGAGTCCAGCCAGGTTCAATCACGAGTGTCTTCAACGTCCGTCCTTCCTTAGATAGGAGAATGATGCAGAGCTTCTCCAGCTCGCCTTTGAAGATCCAAGGGCGACAACCAGCCAGCATCGAGTGAATGTACTCGCACAGTAGCGGATGTCGACTCATGTGGATCGGTACGTTGTACAAAACCCTCCGCTCGAAAGCTTCTGTTGTGGCATTCCATTTGTCAAGTGTGAGGGAAGAATCAATAGGAATGCAACTAAATAGCTAAGTGTAGCAATTGGAACGTAGGTTTGCAGCCACACCTGCTGGATAAACGTGCCAAGCGAACCTGTAGACAAAGAGCCATGCAAAAACTATTTGAATATTGAAGTGATGAGGAAGTACAATGCAGTAATTAGCATACAGAAACTCATGCACTGCTGCCTCTAGGAACTCGAGCACCAGGTCGGTGAGCGTCTGCCTCGCACTTGTCTTAGGTTGATCTGTTTCCATGTGTGACAATAGAAGTATAAAATGACAAAACCTGTATGTATTTTTCCAGGGTACCATACAAAGTCTAATACAGTTTCCCAATAAGAAAAAATGTGGCGGAACTTGGCGTACGGGTCGCAGCAGGTGGCAGAGGCAGCACCCGCCGTAGCCCCCACCAAGTCCGTGAAGGAGACAGTCGTCTCGCAAGGTAAACGACCTGCTTTTTACCTTTCTTTATCTGTTGTTTTCTGCCACAAGTAGTAAGAGGACACTGACACTGCCTCTTTCCAATACGACCATAGTGGACGCGTCTTCTGTACCCAAGAATGACGGCGCTAAAGTGTACAAGATCCTGAGTATCTCCGCAAAGTGCCGATGCACAAGGCTGTCACTGTGGCAGACATCTTCAAGCATACGGGCGTCGTACGTGGCAGTAACCAGTCTCCGAGGCTTCTACTGACTTAGTGCTGAAGACTGAAGGCTATACGCTTGCTGTGTGTGTTTTGTTTTGTTTTTGTATGGGACTCCGTTAGGACCTATCCATGGATGACCAAGTGGAGCAACGTCTGAAGAATAACCCCAAAGTTCGAGTTCAAGGGGACCACTACGCGTACCAGGTGGGGAACAAGGAGATAACTGAGCCTCTCTCTTTCCTCATTAAAAGTTGAACTTTTGTGTGCGGTTTAGGCCAAATATGACATCAAAAACCGAGTGCAGCTGCTCAAGATTCTCGATCGAGTGAGTTGTTTCCGAAGACGAAATATGCTTTTGGCCTGTAGGTTTTGTTAATCGTCTTTTGTGTCGAGTAGATTCCTGAAGGCATGCCGATTGAAGACCTGATCGATTGTTATGTCGGTGTGGAGGACGATTTAAAAGAGCTGACACGTACGGGGAGATTATCTGCCTAAAGAACGCTGATAAAGGAGCGGAGGTGTACTATTCGCGTGGTTCGACCTTCTTGGTGGACCTTTCGGGGTAGCAGCAGTTGAAGCTGGCAGCTATTTGGCTCACTCTAGCCAAGACTTGTCGAGTGAACTCCGTCGCGGCGATGCATTCCGCCTTGGAGATAACTGGTTCCGTGTCTCTGCAGCTGTCAAGGTACAATAATCGTGTTCCTAGTGATTTGAGGTGTAGCTTAACTCATCGTCATTAATATTCAGAGTTCTAGCGCAATTCGTCCGGCACCGTTTGCAGGGATGGCGACAAAGAGTGTTTCGTCGACGCGTGATCCTAACGTGTCAAAGAAAATCAAGTACAATTTACATTCTACACCTCCAGTGATAACGCACACTTACCGCTTTTTGCTTGCCCAGGTACATGTTCAAGTTCGACAAAGATCACCTTCCGATGGATGTCCCTTTTCCAGATGCAAAGAGGCGAAATGTGGCCAGCAGCGATCGATGGGATTTACTACCCAAGCGCGGACCCAAGTTTCAAATGGTGAAGCACGGTACGGAATTCCTCAAAGCTCAATTCTACACAGTGTTGCTTGAACGTGCAGGGATAACATTACTGTGGCCTCTTGTAGGATGCACAAACGACATTCGCCAACTGTGGCGTGATACCTTGAGGTCTTGGCCGTCAGATCGTGCCGAGTTCGACAAGAAGTTGGTTCAGGCTGGTCTGACAACCCAGGCTAAGGTGGATGCAAGCCGGCGCCAGATGAAGCGTCGCTTGAAAGAGGACAAAAAGAAGAATCGTCCTCGCAAGCAGCGTGATATCAAGATTACCAACCACCATCTTATCGGCACAAAGCTGGGT
The DNA here is from genome assembly GCA_008080845.1 of Phytophthora kernoviae. NCBI lineage: Eukaryota > Oomycota > Peronosporomycetes > Peronosporales > Peronosporaceae > Phytophthora > Phytophthora kernoviae. The sequence goes on along the minus strand of VKKV01000369.1, from coordinate 22,230 downwards.
GAGATTTTGGCGAAGGGCAGCCAAGAGCAATTTTCGCTTGGTGCTGTCAAATTTGATAAGAATTAGCTGATCGAACTGAATGCAGCCAAGAGATCGGTCACTCACTTGCATTTTGACAAAACCTTGAAATGTAGTTGCTCTATCGAAATTGTTTCGGCATTATGGATTTCAGCACATTACTTGCATTTAAAGCTGTAGCACTCCTTTCTGCTTAAAGAACAGAATACCAGCCAATGTAATGACAATGAAGGCTACCACACAAGTGATCGCTACACCCCAAAACCATCCCCAGGCTTCCTCGACTCCTGATGCCAAATTCATGCCAAACACTCCGGCAAGTAACGTGCCCACCGATAGACTAATTGTCATAAGCGAAAACACAAGGTCCACTCGGAGCAAGTAGTTTCGCATTGAGTCAAGCTTCAGCATGACAAGGCTCTCAGTGTTCGTAATACGATGCTGCATCAATTCCGCTTGCGTCCGCGTCGAGAAAATGTCTTGCAGGTAATTCTCAATCAACACTTCAGCTTCCTCGGAGTCGAAACTGAACAGGTCTGTCAAAAGAGAAGGATCTTCGTGGAGTTTGGTGAGATACAGCAATCGAAGGTCCTCCTCGTTGTCCAACAGCTCCATTAGTACACGGCGCACACCGTCTACTTGAGATTCGAACTCGTTCATTGTGTTTTTGAACTCACGCAGTGTCTCCAGTTCACGTGAATGAAGATTGACTTGCACGAGACGATCCAGTGCGCTGATTACGATTGGAGAGAGCTTCTCATAGTCTGCTTGAAGTATCGTGCAAGTGTCGCTAATAGCGCCTCTAATGCTCTGCACGAAAGCAACAAAAACGCCGGTATACACATTAACCATCAAGAATTTGCGGCCAAAGTTCACCATTCTCAATGCACATACCTGAACTCGTACGGAGCATCAGCGTTCTCTCGAGCGGTCTGACTAAATTTCTCTTTGAGAATGGACAATAAGCTGTCTGCTCCATCGGGCACGTACACCAGACACACATCCCTCATCACAATTGCACGCAATGGGTCTACTCAACACAACAACAACAATAACAACAACGAATAAATTACGGATGATAATCCCAATTGCAAACCTCAAATGTTGTCACTACATTCTTACCAGCGCTGATGAGAATCGCCTGCTTCGGATCACAATCGACGGTTCATTAGACACTGAAAATGCGTTCTCCATTCGTCGAATGTCTCGAGCATGCACCCGCTATTGATCCACAACAAAAACACCAATAAGCAATTGACTCATCGTATTCCACACAGAAACAATAAAAAACACCAGAACTTACCTGGACATCGCAGACTGTAGCGTAATTAACTCCATCCGGACCTCCATCTCCACGTGTCGGGGCCATGCTACCTCGTCGCCCTTTATACCCCAGGCTCCCCAATCGTCGGAGCGGCGTTGGGGCGGCGTCCACACTCTTCGGCCTTCTCGGGCTGCTCCTCCTTAAGCACTGCAGCTTCCTGGGTCATGCGCAGCACGTCCAGTCGACTCATCTCCTTGAACGTTGAGTCCCCATTGAGGTCGAACAGCAGCACCAGTACTCGACCGTTCTTGGAGCCAGGGTCGAACTGGCAGGCGAAACCCTTCAAGGAGCTGGCACCAGGAGAGTTGGAGGCACTCAACTCCGTCGGTTCTGTGGTGCACAGCTCGATACGGTGGTAGTCTGTACCGGGACTTCTGGTGACGGACGCAGAGCGCTCAAGCCCGCAGCGAGACTCGTTCTTTTAGGGGATGGCATGCTCGTGGTGTTGCTACGATAAATGTTGGACGCCAGTTCCTGCTTGCAATACTCAACCTTTTGCGAAGTACGCTTCAAAATGCGAACTAATTTTCTGGAAAAAATTGGGGTAAATCGTGGCAGTTTTTTTCTCGAAGATAATTTTTATCGCACGATTTTTACCATGAACTGCTCGTTACTCACTGGGAATGTGTCCACAGCCATGCACTGCGACGCAGCCAAGGACACAACCAAAGCAGTGGTCGCTAATATAGCTGATGCAGTAGCTGGACCCTCCGTGCGGACGTGCGAGTGTACCAAAATCTGTACACCACGTGACGGGGTCTTGCTTACCGATAGCAACAACGCCGTAGGACGCAGAAGACAAGTTTTGGGAGAGATCCCACCCTCATTCTTGAAGTCTTTAAAACGAACTACACACCACGTGTCAATATCGATGTGCAAGTGGAAAGCGCACAAAAGGATTCCTAGGAAATGGTGAAGATGCGGTGCTGTTGCACTACTCCAGCATCTTGAAGTGTAAGAACCAGATCTGTTATATGGATCTACTGTTTACAATGAAGGAGGATTGGCTGCTGTCTGGGGCAATCATTGCTTTAACGCTGCGCGGAAGGCGTTGGAAACTGCTGAAGATATATTTTCCACTAGCAAAAACGTGTTTCATGGTATATTGACGGCTCTTCGCAAAGCATCACCATTTCAGTATGATTGCTTATATGACTACAGGAGTCAACTACACTTGCTATTGAGACGAAGATGATCAAAGCGGCGAGGCAAAGACAACGTTTGCCGGCGAAATTGTTCGCTTCATTGAATCCTATGGTGTAATCACTACTCCAACTACCAAGGATATTGAGTCCAAGATTTTGAGCCTCGAGGGATTCTACAAGACACCTGCAGATTGACTTGGGACAACAGGTCAGGGTGTCGAAGAGGCAAAGTGCCTCCGTGATGCAATTCTCACTCGCTTCCCATTCAACTACAAGTTCTACGAAATTATGAATGACCACAAGCACAGGTTAACTGGTACTAAACACAGACAATATCGATTCGTGTGACGATGAAGCGTCTGGGACTGAGACGACTACCGAAGGGTGTCGTGCTCACGCGGAGGAAATGTTTTCTGCTGCTGCTGCTAGTGATGGTGGTGATGGTGGTGATGGTGGCGATGGTGCTTCATCAGCCGGCGGAGGAGCAGGGGTGTAACTGCTAGTACGTCAGCGGCGAATTCCGAGTTGGGCGATGCTACTACTTCAAAACAACGTACCAGCGGTGGTGAGAGAAAATGAAGTACCCCTCCCCTTCTCCTCCCTTCTATTGAATCGGCTGTCAAGAAACCATGTGCGCTGTAGATGAGTTGACGGTGAGTTATCTTTGGTGGACTTGAAGAAACAACAGTTTGATCAAGAGGAAGAGCTTCAATTTCAATCTTTTAAATTCATGCAAAAAGTAGATGCAAGTGCCAAACAGGTTCATGCTTGCATTGCATAGGCCATAGCTCAAAAGTATTGATGTGAGCTTAGTCAAAGGTCAACCTGCTGCGAGTGCCATAAGATCAAAGAACGTGTCTCTCCTTGCAGGTCGCCACTCTACTCCACCAATCACCTCAGACTTTGCGTAGGTAGTGGAATAGCTGTTCACGGCGCTCTTCGCCGCTCGCATTCCGACTGATAGATCGGGTGAGCTCATCTTCTTTTCTAATTCATCCCGTTCGATTTGTCTTTTTCTATCCACTTTTCGGAAATCGGCTCGTGGACCAACAGACCACGGAGCACAAACATGCAGGTGATAAGCCGGGTAATCGTTACACTCTTTCCACCATAATTTTTACACAAATCTCACGAAGATGCTGAAATTGTGTCTTCACCAGTCCAATGCAATGTTCCGCCCTAATGCGAGCTTTTACCAGCTGTATGTTAAAGTAATGCTAAGTCGAACTTCCGAGGCTTTTCGAAAAGGGAACAATCGCTAGAGATGGCCACAAAGCGGAGTCTCCGAGTAGATACCGGTTGTGAGCAAATAAAGCCTCAGACGATCTATAAATCCAAGTCGTCATTCAGACAGGATTGTCATGAACACTGCTTGGTCATTCCACGACAACATCGCGCACACAAGTTACGTCATCGCAAATGGTGAGTACTTTTAGAAAATTCGCCTCTGTCAGAGAAATAATCATCGCCATTCTTACTCACTGGAGTTTCAACTGCAACAATGACCAACCACGAGCCACACGTAATTCGCAAAATCGAACATGTTTTAATACGTCTAGCTAAAACTATCAGCTGCATGCTATTGGGCTGGCTGCCCAGTCGAGGCAAGGACTGGCCTCGCCCAACGAAGAAGACCGCATTTGCTGGTCAAAGGCAGAAGTGAAAAGGAAAAACGACAGCTGTGAGATTCGAACTCACGCGGGTTGCCCCATTAACTTAGCAGGCTAACGCCTTAACCACTCGGCCAAGCTGTCATCGCACTTCTTACAAAACACCACTCTCAGCCTCCGCAGAGTACCCAAACCCCAACGCAAACACAAACACCACACAAACACCACATAAACACCACATAAACACCACATAAACACCACATAAACACCACATAAACACCACATAAACACCACATAAACACCACGTATCAACAAGCACACGCCGTTTCAACATACACTGACGCCGAGCCTCCGCGACGACCATCAGTGTCATCGTTAATACGCTTGAATTATTGCTCTATGGCGGTGATCAGTCTCGATCTCACTGTCTTGCTCTGGTCATGAAGCTGCTAGCATCCACGCACATATAACACAACATAGCACATGGCCCCACGTCGTTTACCGCTTGCAGTATACTCCCGCTTTGCGGCTTGCCGGCTGCCGCTTACTGATCACTACTTACACCACGATGCATCGACCTTTTGAATTATCCATGTGACAAATGCAAATGCCTGCAGCTAGTGGGTTATGGTCGCGTGAAGTACGATTGTCGCATGAAGTACGATTGCCGCGTGATAAAGAGACGTTTTCTCTTGCTTCTGTCCCCGTCGAGAGCTTTTCGTTATCACGCTCAGTCGAACATGTGTCCGTGGTGTTCGCAGTATTATGTCTACGACAGCGTGACTTGTGATCACAAATAGGGAGTCCTAGTTAACACTCACATCTAGTATGTAGTATGTAGTATGTAGTATGTAGTATGTAGTATCTAGCATATGGCACCAGGCATATTGTATGACATTTGAGATGGGTTTGCTCGTTTTACCTCTATAGACACGTAAGATATCTGATGTGAACCAACAGACTGCTGTGTGTGTGAGTGCGACAATACGCTCTCCGATTAGCGCGTCCTACTATTAGCGTTCCCGCTAGCACCAGGGAAGTGATGCGAACAGGACCCCCTGACTGGCAAGAGGTTGGTAGGTGTCGTAACTGGTGTCGTGTCAGAAAGCGAGTTCGATACAACGTGAGTTGACAGGACGACACAGAGGCTCCGTAGCGACATGCGGTAGTGGTGATGTGCGAGCATGCGCAAAAGGAAAGAGTTGGTGCGAGTGCCATGAAGGAAGAGGCAAAGAGAGCCCCCAGGCGGGATCGAACCACCGACCTTTCGCTTACGAAGCGAGTGCTCTACCACTGAGCTATAGGGGCTGGACGAACAACAAACCACAACACATCAAACACATTCCCACACCACCGTCACACTGCATCGTGCGCTGCTGTCACTGGCGCACACGCTGCTCCAACGCACTACAAATCTACTCACATCCACGACAACGTACCCCTTTGCTGTCCTATCAATCCTGTCGTCTCGGCTTGACTTACAAGCTCCCTCGTTTCTACGATGCCAAACGGGAAATTTGCTGCCGCTGTAGTCCAGCACTCGATGTGGGCAACCCCAGTGACATCAGATGGCAGAGACCACCGCTAGGACACGGTGGGTAGATGTTGAAGCGAGCAGTAGGGCGTGTGTTGTTGGCAGTAGTTCGAGGGCGTATGTGGGAGCAGTGTTGAAGTGGTTTCGTGTCGGGGAATAGCTCAGTGGTAGAGCGCTGGATTCCAGACCCAGCGGTCGGGGTTCGATCCCCTCTTCCCTCAGTGTTTGCTCTTTTGCTACCACTTTGTCAAACGCACACGTTTGCGCTTTTGTCCTTCGCCATCTCTGTCTCCTCGGGCGAGTCTGTTTGTGCAGCTAGCTCATGCACCCAGCTCATGCACCCAGCTCATGCACCCAGCCTGTTCCTACTGCTAGCTCACTCCACAAATCCACGCCACGCGGTCAATCGAACGGCATTACCTTCTTTGCGACATTTGCTGTGTCGACGTCTTACCAGTGTGGTCCTGCTGCAACTAGAGCAGCGGGTCAGAAAACATGTTTCCCCACTGACTACCACTGACTGTCTACTTGGTTGGTTTGCCGTAGTGGGCAGTAGGTGGCTACAGTAGCAGGGCAGTAAGTAGGAGGTGAAAGACACAGGTCAAAAGTAAAAGGTCAAAAGTGCGATACTTCTCGATTTATGCGTGTCATCCTTGCGCAGGGGCCATGCTAATCTTCTCTGTATCGTTCCAATTTTTACGGATGACCACCGAAGTGGTTCCTACTTACAGTCGTTCGCGCGCTCCTATAAGTGCACCGCTTGGTCCTCCCATCCAAAACCATTCCAGCCAAAAGGCGAGGCAAGCTACGATGCCACACTTTGCTCCATCGGTGCCAATCGCGTCTGGCAGTATCTGGCTGCCCAGTCGAGGCAAGGACTGGCCTCGCCCAACGAAGAAGACCGCATTTGCTGGTCAAAGGCAGAAGTGAAAAGGAAAAACGACAGCTGTGAGATTCGAACTCACGCGGGTTGCCCCATTAACTTAGCAGGCTAACGCCTTAACCACTCGGCCAAGCTGTCATCGCACTTCTTACAAAAACACCACTCTCAGCCTCCGCAGAGTACCCAAACCCCAACGCAAACACAAACACCACATAAACACCACATAAACACCACATAAACACCACATAAACACCACATAAACACCACATAAACACCACATAAACACCACGTATCAACAAGCACACGCCGTTTCAACATACACTGACGCCGAGCCTCCGCGACGACCATCAGTGTCATCGTTAATACGCTTGAATTATTGCTCTATGGCGGTGATCAGTCTCGATCTCACTGTCTTGCTCTGGTCATGAAGCTGCTAGCATCCACGCACATATAACACAACATAGCACATGGCCCCACGTCGTTTACCGCTTGCAGTATACTCCCGCTTTGCGGCTTGCCGGCTGCCGCTTACTGATCACTACTTACACCACGATGCATCGACCTTTTGAATTATCCATGTGACAAATGCAAATGCCTGCAGCTAGTGGGTTATGGTCGCGTGAAGTACGATTGTCGCATGAAGTACGATTGCCGCGTGATAAAGAGACGTTTTCTCTTGCTTCTGTCCCCGTCGAGAGCTTTTCGTTATCACGCTCAGTCGAACATGTGTCCGTGGTGTTCGCAGTATTATGTCTACGACAGCGTGACTTGTGATCACAAATAGGGAGTCCTAGTTAACACTCACATCTAGTATGTAGTATGTAGTATGTAGTATGTAGTATGTAGTATCTAGCATATGGCACCAGGCATATTGTATGACATTTGAGATGGGTTTGCTCGTTTTACCTCTATAGACACGTAAGATATCTGATGTGAACCAACAGACTGCTGTGTGTGTGAGTGCGACAATACGCTCTCCGATTAGCGCGTCCTACTATTAGCGTTCCCGCTAGCACCAGGGAAGTGATGCGAACAGGACCCCCTGACTGGCAAGAGGTTGGTAGGTGTCGTAACTGGTGTCGTGTCAGAAAGCGAGTTCGATACAACGTGAGTTGACAGGACGACACAGAGGCTCCGTAGCGACATGCGGTAGTGGTGATGTGCGAGCATGCGCAAAAGGAAAGAGTTGGTGCGAGTGCCATGAAGGAAGAGGCAAAAGAGAGCCCCCAGGCGGGATCGAACCACCGACCTTTCGCTTACGAAGCGAGTGCTCTACCACTGAGCTATAGGGGCTGGACGAACAACAAACCACAACACATCAAACACATTCCCACACCACCGTCACACTGCATCGTGCGCTGCTGTCACTGGCGCACACGCTGCTCCAACGCACTACAAATCTACTCACATCCACGACAACGTACCCCTTTGCTGTCCTATCAATCCTGTCGTCTCGGCTTGACTTACAAGCTCCCTCGTTTCTGCGGCAGAAAATGTGCGCCACATGTAATCATGGTGGCTCGGAACACTAGACTCTTCACCCGACGTCATATACGTTACTAGTGCCTCTCTCTTCTCTCTCTCTCTCTCACTTGTGCGGCAGTACTCCTCATACCAGAAGCTACCGATTGTATCAAGTCTATTCGCACACTTTAGCAAATCACACCCATGCTCGCAGTAAGGACGACGCACACACGCTTCGTGTTAGAAAGTATTGATCTTTCCATGGCTATGCTCTATTGTTCCTCGCCTTCAAAGGCACAGCAGAACTGAATTCTCACGCAATAAGGTGGCCCGCGCGGAATGACTACTGTATTTCTCAGAGACGGACCGTTCTGGCTCGACGTATGGGCTAGCCTGACGCTGTATTCACAGTAGTCAGCCGTTCTGCAACTGACGGCTGTTCTCACAGACATAGCATTGTTGGGTACTCATCGTCAGCTCACCAGCACAAAGCTCTACCACCTCAACCTCAGGGTAGCTAAAACCATAGGCTCTGGACCTTTTTGTCCCACAGAGGTGTTTGCATCAAGTCTCGAAGATTTTCGGCGTTCACTACCGCATCAACTGCCTCCCAAAATCGCTTACCGGTATTTACCTGTCACAAAGGCTCTCTTTGCTAGAAGGGTACCTGCAATTGCTTGCCGACGCTGACGGAAATAAGCGCGAACCGATTTTGGTGTTCAAGACGCGTCCATCGACGAAGCCAGACGAGCGGGCGGCGAGCACCAAATTTCGCGATGGGTTTGGGCGGATGCTTTGGAAGAAGATAGCGCCTCTACAATTATCAACAGGATGTCGTATTTTGGCAATACGAAGGGCTAGTGGAATACCGAACTCTCTATTGAGTTTGAATGGCGTTACTGCAACGTTATTTATAACATCATAACATTTTTACAGTAATGCTAGTAGTATAATCTGACGCTAAACTGGTATACTGATATACGAACATCCGATAAATATAACAATAGAAACAATATTTATATTAGAAAATAACATCAATGCACTTCTTATACGACGAAGGAAATGCAAGCGGGCTCGAGCACGAGTACACAGCAGACCACGATGGCATCGTCGGCCCGGTGCACCCCTCCCCACACACACACCAGGACAACGATTGGCGGCGATGCTAACTCGCTCTCGCGTCCGCAATATCGCAGCACTCAAGCAAAACTGGCGGAAATGGTCGCCTATTCACGTAAACTCGTTGCCGTCTAGAGTGAATTGGACGATATATTGACCTAAGAACAAGAGTATGCATTGGAACTATCGTCTATCATGGCGTCTGTGATGTCCTAGAACCCTGAGTACATACCTTCGCTCTCTGTGCAGATGGAGGAATGCTGCAAGCTGCTAGCTGAGAAGTAAATCATTTCTCAACGCCGTGCTAGCGTTGCTGAAACAACATTACCTCAATTAACGTCTGGTTCATTAACGTTGCTTTCCAACAGTGTTGTATTGTCATTGTTAACATTGTTGTTTATGCCCAAGTCATGCTGACCTATGCTTCTATGACCGACAACAGATTGGCTCCTGCCGCATGCAACCCCAAGCTTCAAAAAGTCCTCCTCAAATTCAACGAAGTCAAGTCTTTCCAAGCAAAATGGAAGCCCTTATCTTTCCTGCAACAGCTTCGACAAGTGGCGCCAAGCAAGTTGAAGTCATTGGCTTCAGAGTGATCCAGACAATGAGCAGCTTGATATAATCAATACGACAATACGACGGATGACGGTTAAACTCATTTGATATTTATACGGTTATTTTGAAATTGTATTGAAGTTTAGATTAGTTCTATATCTTTATAGAACTACACTTCACAAAGATTTTGGTTAGCGCTTCGCCTATGTCTACGATGTCATCCTCGTCATCTGCGGACTGCACAAATGATCGACATATGATAACCCACAGCAGCCTTAACTGTATAACCTATACTGCACTTTGCATCACAACATTCCTTTCAAATCCCTTGCCCTCCATGCAAGAGGGGATGGGCCGTAGCCAACGGCAGGCCGCGTTATCCTTTGAAAGATTCGGTTTTCGGTATCGATGATTGGTTACAAATGCGTACTAAGTGTAGTAATGTGCTAAGTGTAGTAATGTGCTTGGCGGAGTTTTGCTTGCTCGTTAGAATCTTAATTCAGTTTTCTTCCCTCCCGCAAAGCCCCCAAAACCATCACTGATCTACATCCTGCGTGGCGGTGAACGTTGAACTGCTCAGAGCATCGTGAATCCACCCATACCGTGCGTTGGAGCGGCGTGTGCGCCAGTGACAGCAGCGCACGATGCAGTGTGACGGTGGTGTGGGAATGTGTTTGATGTGTTGTGGTTTGTTGTTCGTCCAGCCCCTATAGCTCAGTGGTAGAGCACTCGCTTCGTAAGCGAAAGGTCGGTGGTTCGATCCCGCCTGGGGGCTCTCTTTTGCCTCTTCCTTCATGGCACTCGCACCAACTCTTTCCTTTTGCGCATGCTCGCACATCACCACTACCGCATGTCGCTACGGAGCCTCTGTGTCGTCCTGTCAACTCACGTTGTATCGAACTCGCTTTCTGACACGACACCAGTTACGACACCTACCAACCTCTTGCCAGTCAGGGGGTCCTGTTCGCATCACTTCCCTGGTGCTAGCGGGAACGCTAATAGTAGGACGCGCTAATCGGAGAGCGTATTGTCGCACTCACACACACAGCAGTCTGTTGGTTCACATCAGATATCTTACGTGTCTATAGAGGTAAAACGAGCAAACCCATCTCAAATGTCATACAATATGCCTGGTGCCATATGCTAGATACTACATACTACATACTACATACTACATACTACATACTACATACTACATACTACATACTAGATGTGAGTGTTAACTAGGACTCCCTATTTGTGATCACAAGTCACGCTGTCGTAGACATAATACTGCGAACACCACGGACACATGTTCGACTGAGCGTGATAACGAAAAGCTCTCGACGGGGACAGAAGCAAGAGAAAACGTCTCTTTATCACGCGGCAATCGTACTTCATGCGACAATCGTACTTCACGCGACCATAACCCACTAGCTGCAGGCATTTGCATTTGTCACATGGATAATTCAAAGGTCGATGCATCGTGGTGTAAGTAGTGATCAGTAAGCGGCAGCCGGCAAGCCGCAAAGCGGGAGTATACTGCAAGCGGTAAACGACGTGGGGCCATGTGCTATGTTGTGTTATATGTGCGTGGATGCTAGCAGCTTCATGACCAGAGCAAGACAGTGAGATCGAGACTGATCACCGCCATAGAGCAATAATTCAAGCGTATTAACGATGACACTGATGGTCGTCGCGGAGGCTCGGCGTCAGTGTATGTTGAAACGGCGTGTGCTTGTTGATACGTGGTGTTTATGTGGTGTTTATGTGGTGTTTATGTGGTGTTTATGTGGTGTTTATGTGGTGTTTATGTGGTGTTTATGTGGTGTTTATGTGGTGTTTGTGTGGTGTTTGTGTTTGCGTTGGGGTTTGGGTACTCTGCGGAGGCTGAGAGTGGTGTTTTTGTAAGAAGTGCGATGACAGCTTGGCCGAGTGGTTAAGGCGTTAGCCTGCTAAGTTAATGGGGCAACCCGCGTGAGTTCGAATCTCACAGCTGTCGTTTTCCTTTTCACTTCTGCCTTTGACCAGCAAATGCGGTCTTCTTCGTTGGGCGAGGCCAGTCCTTGCCTCGACTGGGCAGCCAGATACTGCCAGACGCGATTGGCACCGATGGAGCAAAATGTGGCATCGTAGCTTGCCTCGCCTTTTGGCTGGAATGGTTTTGGATGGGAGGACCAAGCGGTGCACTTATAGGAGCGCGCGAACGACTGTAAGTAGGAACCACTTCGGTGGTCATCCGTAAAATTGGAACGATACAGAGAAGATTAGCATGGCCCCTGCGCAAGGATGACACGCATAAATCGAGAAGTATCGCACTTTTGACCTTTTACTTTTGACCTGTGTCTTTCACCTCCTACTTACTGCCCGCTACTGTAGCCACCTACTGCCCACTACGGCAAACCAACCAAGTAGACAGTCAGTGGTAGTCAGTGGGGAAACATGTTTTCTGACCCGCTGCTCTAGTTGCAGCAGGACCACACTGGTAAGACGTCGACACAGCAAATGTCGCAAAGAAGGTAATGCCGTTCGATTGACCGCGTGGCGTGGATTTGTGGAGTGAGCTAGCAGTAGGAACAGGCTGGGTGCATGAGCTGGGTGCATGAGCTGGGTGCATGAGCTAGCTGCACAAACAGACTCGCCCGAGGAGACAGAGATGGCGAAGGACAAAAGCGCAAACGTGTGCGTTTGACAAAGTGGTAGCAAAAGAGCAAACACTGAGGGAAGAGGGGATCGAACCCCCGACCGCTGGGTCTGGAATCCAGCGCTCTACCACTGAGCTATTCCCCGACACGAAACCACTTCAACACTGCTCCCACATACGCCCTCGAACTACTGCCAACAACACACGCCCTACTGCTCGCTTCAACATCTACCCACCGTGTCCTAGCGGTGGTCTCTGCCATCTGATGTCACTGGGGTTGCCCACATCGAGTGCTGGACTACAGCGGCAGCAAATTTCCCGTTTGGCATCGTAGAAACGAGGGAGCTTGTAAGTCAAGCCGAGACGACAGGATTGATAGGACAGCAAAGGGGTACGTTGTCGTGGATGTGAGTAGATTTGTAGTGCGTTGGAGCAGCGTGTGCGCCAGTGACAGCAGCGCACGATGCAGTGTGACGGTGGTGTGGGAATGTGTTTGATGTGTTGTGGTTTGTTGTTCGTCCAGCCCCTATAGCTCAGTGGTAGAGCACTCGCTTCGTAAGCGAAGGTCGGTGGTTCGATCCCGCCTGGGGCTCTCTTTGCCTCTTCCTTCATGGCACTCGCACCAACTCTTTCCTTTTGCGCATGCTCGCACATCACCACTACCGCATGTCGCTACGGAGCCTCTGTGTCGTCCTGTCAACTCACGTTGTATCGAACTCGCTTTCTGACACGACACCAGTTACGACACCTACCAACCTCTTGCCAGTCAGGGGTCCTGTTCGCATCACTTCCCTGGTGCTAGCGGGAACGCTAATAGTAGGACGCGCTAATCGGAGAGCGTATTGTCGCACTCACACACACAGCAGTCTGTTGGTTCACATCAGATATCTTACGTGTCTATAGAGGTAAAACGAGCAAACCCATCTCAAATGTCATACAATATGCCTGGTGCCATATGCTAGATACTACATACTACATACTACATACTACATACTACATACTACATACTACATACTAGATGTGAGTGTTAACTAGGACTCCCTATTTGTGATCACAAGTCACGCTGTCGTAGACATAATACTGCGAACACCACGGACACATGTTCGACTGAGCGTGATAACGAAAGCTCTCGACGGGGACAGAAGCAAGAGAAAACGTCTCTTTATCACGCGGCAATCGTACTTCATGCGACAATCGTACTTCACGCGACCATAACCCACTAGCTGCAGGCATTTGCATTTGTCACATGGATAATTCAAAGGTCGATGCATCGTGGTGTAAGTAGTGATCAGTAAGCGGCAGCCGGCAAGCCGCAAAGCGGGAGTATACTGCAAGCGGTAAACGACGTGGGGCCATGTGCTATGTTGTGTTATATGTGCGTGGATGCTAGCAGCTTCATGACCAGAGCAAGACAGTGAGATCGAGACTGATCACCGCCATAGAGCAATAATTCAAGCGTATTAACGATGACACTGATGGTCGTCGCGGAGGCTCGGCGTCAGTGTATGTTGAAACGGCGTGTGCTTGTTGATACGTGGTGTTTATGTGGTGTTTATGTGGTGTTTATGTGGTGTTTATGTGGTGTTTATGTGGTGTTTATGTGGTGTTTATGTGGTGTTTATGTGGTGTTTATGTGGTGTTTGGTGTTTGTGTGTTTGTGTTTGTTTGTGTTTGCGTTGGGGTTTGGGTACTCTGCGGAGGCTGAGAGTGGTGTTTTTGTAAGAAGTGCGATGACAGCTTGGCCGAGTGGTTAAGGCGTTAGCCTGCTAAGTTAATGGGGCAACCCGCGTGAGTTCGAATCTCACAGCTGTCGTTTTTCCTTTTCACTTCTGCCTTTGACCAGCAAATGCGGTCTTCTTCGTTGGGCGAGGCCAGTCGCTTGCCTCGACTGGGCAGCCAGATACTGCCAGACGCGATTGGCACCGATGGAGCAAAATGTGGCATCGTAGCTTGCCTCGCCTTTTGGCTGGAATGGTTTTGGATGGGAGGACCAAGCGGTGCACTTATAGGAGCGCGCGAACGACTGTAAGTAGGAACCACTTCGGTGGTCATCCGTAAAAATTGGAACGATACAGAGAAGATTAGCATGGCCCCTGCGCAAGGATGACACGCATAAATCGAGAAGTATCGCACTTTTGACCTTTTACTTTTGACCTGTGTCTTTCACCTCCTACTTACTGCCCCGCTACTGTAGCCACCTACTGCCCACTACGGCAAACCAACCAAGTAGACAGTCAGTGGTAGTCAGTGGGGAAACATGTTTTCTGACCCGCTGCTCTAGTTGCAGCAGGACCACACTGGTAAGACGTCGACACAGCAAATGTCGCAAAGAAGGTAATGCCGTTCGATTGACCGCGTGGCGTGGATTTGTGGAGTGAGCTAGCAGTAGGAACAGGCTGGGTGCATGAGCTGGGTGCATGAGCTGGGTGCATGAGCTAGCTGCACAAACAGACTCGCCCGAGGAGACAGAGATGGCGAAGGACAAAAGCGCAAACGTGTGCGTTTGACAAAGTGGTAGCAAAAGAGCAAACACTGAGGGAAGAGGGGATCGAACCCCCGACCGCTGGGTCTGGAATCCAGCGCTCTACCACTGAGCTATTCCCCGACACGAAACCACTTCAACACTGCTCCCACATACGCCCTCGAACTACTGCCAACAACACACGCCCTACTGCTCGCTTCAACATCTACCCACCGTGTCCTAGCGGTGGTCTCTGCCATCTGATGTCACTGGGGTTGCCCACATCGAGTGCTGGACTACAGCGGCAGCAAATTTCCCGTTTGGCATCGTAGAAACGAGGGAGCTTGTAAGTCAAGCCGAGACGACAGGATTGATAGGACAGCAAAGGGGTACGTTGTCGTGGATGTGAGTAGATTTGTAGTGCGTTGGAGCAGCGTGTGCGCCAGTGACAGCAGCGCACGATGCAGTGTGACGGTGGTGTGGGAATGTGTTTGATGTGTTGTGGTTTGTTGTTCGTCCAGCCCCTATAGCTCAGTGGTAGAGCACTCGCTTCGTAAGCGAAAGGTCGGTGGTTCGATCCCGCCTGGGGGCTCTCTTTTGCCTCTTCCTTCATGGCACTCGCACCAACTCTTTCCTTTTGCGCATGCTCGCACATCACCACTACCGCATGTCGCTACGGAGCCTCTGTGTCGTCCTGTCAACTCACGTTGTATCGAACTCGCTTTCTGACACGACACCAGTTACGACACCTACCAACCTCTTGCCAGTCAGGGGGTCCTGTTCGCATCACTTCCCTGGTGCTGGCGGGAACGCTAATAGTAGGACGCGCTAATCGGAGAGCGTATTGTCGCACTCACACACACAGCAGTCTGTTGGTTCACATCAGATATCTTACGTGTCTATAGAGGTAAAACGAGCAAACCCATCTCAAATGTCATACAATATGCCTGGTGCCATATGCTACATACTACATACTACATACTACATACTACATACTACATACTACATACTAGATGTGAGTGTTAACTAGGACTCCCTATTTGTGATCACAAGTCACGCTGTCGTAGACATAATACTGCGAACACCACGGACACATGTTCGACTGAGCGTGATAACGAAAAGCTCTCGACGGGGACAGAAGCAAGAGAAAACGTCTCTTTATCACGCGGCAATCGTACTTCATGCGACAATCGTACTTCACGCGACCATAACCCACTAGCTGCAGGCATTTGCATTTGTCACATGGATAATTCAAAAGGTCGATGCATCGTGGTGTAAGTAGTGATCAGTAAGCGGCAGCCGGCAAGCCGCAAAGCGGGAGTATACTGCAAGCGGTAAACGACGTGGGGCCATGTGCTATGTTGTGTTATATGTGCGTGGATGCTAGCAGCTTCATGACCAGAGCAAGACAGTGAGATCGAGACTGATCACCGCCATAGAGCAATAATTCAAGCGTATTAACGATGACACTGATGGTCGTCGCGGAGGCTCGGCGTCAGTGTATGTTGAAACGGCGTGTGCTTGTTGATACGTGGTGTTTATGTGGTGTTTATGTGGTGTTTATGTGGTGTTTATGTGGTGTTTATGTGGTGTTTATGTGGTGTTTATGTGGTGTTTGTGTGGTGTTTGTGTGGTGTTTGTGTTTGCGTTGGGGTTTGGGTACTCTGCGGAGGCTGAGAGTGGTGTTTTTGTAAGAAGTGCGATGACAGCTTGGCCGAGTGGTTAAGGCGTTAGCCTGCTAAGTTAATGGGGCAACCCGCGTGAGTTCGAATCTCACAGCTGTCGTTTTTCCTTTTCACTTCTGCCTTTGACCAGCAAATGCGGTCTTCTTCGTTGGGCGAGGCCAGTCCTTGCCTCGACTGGGCAGCCAGATACTGCCAGACGCGATTGGCACCGATGGAGCAAAGTGTGGCATCGTAGCTTGCCTCGCCTTTTGGCTGGAATGGTTTTGGATGGGAGGACCAAGCGGTGCACTTATAGGAGCGCGCGAACGACTGTAAGTAGGAACCACTTCGGTGGTCATCCGTAAAAATTGGAACGATACAGAGAAGATTAGCATGGCCCCTGCGCAAGGATGACACGCATAAATCGAGAAGTATCGCACTTTTGACCTTTTACTTTTGACCTGTGTCTTTCACCTCCTACTTACTGCCCGCTACTGTAGCCACCTACTGCCCACTACGGCAAACCAACCAAGTAGACAGTCAGTGGTAGTCAGTGGGGAAACATGTTTTCTGACCCGCTGCTCTAGTTGCAGCAGGACCACACTGGTAAGACGTCGACACAGCAAATGTCGCAAAGAAGGTAATGCCGTTCGATTGACCGCGTGGCGTGGATTTGTGGAGTGAGCTAGCAGTAGGAACAGGCTGGGTGCATGAGCTGGGTGCATGAGCTGGGTGCATGAGCTAGCTGCACAAACAGACTCGCCCGAGGAGACAGAGATGGCGAAGGACAAAAGCGCAAACGTGTGCGTTTGACAAAGTGGTAGCAAAAGAGCAAACACTGAGGGAAGAGGGGATCGAACCCCCGACCGCTGGGTCTGGAATCCAGCGCTCTACCACTGAGCTATTCCCCCGACACGAAACCACTTCAACACTGCTCCCACATACGCCCTCGAACTACTGCCAACAACACACGCCCTACTGCTCGCTTCAACATCTACCCACCGTGTCCTAGCGGTGGTCTCTGCCATCTGATGTCACTGGGGTTGCCCACATCGAGTGCTGGACTACAGCGGCAGCAAATTTCCCGTTTGGCATCGTAGAAACGAGGAGCTTGTAAGTCAAGCCGAGACGACAGGATTGATAGGACAGCAAAGGGTACGTTGTCGTGGATGTGAGTAGATTTGTAGTGCGTTGGAGCAGCGTGTGCGCCAGTGACAGCAGCGCACGATGCAGTGTGACGGTGGTGTGGGAATGTGTTTGATGTGTTGTGGTTTGTTGTTCGTCCAGCCCCTATAGCTCAGTGGTAGAGCACTCGCTTCGTAAGCGAAAGGTCGGTGGTTCGATCCCGCCTGGGGGCTCTCTTTGCCTCTTCCTTCATGGCACTCGCACCAACTCTTTCCTTTTGCATGCTCGCACATCACCACTACCGCATGTCGCTACGGAGCCTCTGTGTCGTCCTGTCAACTCACGTTGTATCGAACTCGCTTTCTGACACGACACCAGTTACGACACCCACCAACCTCTTGCCAGTCAGGGGGTCCTGTTCGCATCACTTCCTGGTGCTAGCGGGAACGCTAATAGTAGGACGCGCTAATCGGAGAGCGTATTGTCGCACTCACACACACAGCAGTCTGTTGGTTCACATCAGATATCTTACGTGTCTATAGAGGTAAAACGAGCAAACCCATCTCAAATGTCATACAATATGCCTGGTGCCATATACTACATACTACATACTACATACTACATACTACATACATACTACATACTAGATGTGAGTGTTAACTAGGACTCCCTATTTGTGATCACAAGTCACGCTGTCGTAGACATAATACTGCGAACACCACGGACACATGTTCGACTGAGCGTGATAACGAAAAGCTCTCGACGGGGACAGAAGCAAGAGAAACGTCTCTTTATCACGCGGCAATCGTACTTCATGCGACAATCGTACTTCACGCGACCATAACCCACTAGCTGCAGGCATTTGCATTTGTCACATGGATAATTCAAAGGGTCGATGCATCGTGGTGTAAGTAGTGATCAGTAAGCGGCAGCCGGCAAGCCGCAAGCGGGAGTATACTGCAAGCGGTAAACGACGTGGGGCCATGTGCTATGTTGTGTTATATGTGCGTGGATGCTAGCAGCTTCATGACCAGAGCAAGACAGTGAGATCGAGACTGATCACCGCCATAGAGCAATAATTCAAGCGTATTAACGATGACACTGATGGTCGTCGCGGAGGCTCGGCGTCAGTGTATGTTGAAACGGCGTGTGCTTGTTGATACGTGGTGTTTATGTGGTGTTTATGTGGTGTTTATGTGGTGTTTATGTGGTGTTTATGTGGTGTTTATGTGGTGTTTATGTGGTGTTTGTGGTGTTTGTGTGGTGTTTGTGTTTGCGTTGGGGTTTGGGTACTCTGCGGAGGCTGAGGTGGTGTTTTTGTAAGAAGTGCGATGACAGCTTGGCCGAGTGGTTAAGGCGTTAGCCTGCTAAGTTAATGGGGCAACCCGCGTGAGTTCGAATCTCACAGCTGTCGTTTTCCTTTTCACTTCTGCCTTTGACCAGCAAATGCGGTCTTCTTCGTTGGGCGAGGCCAGTCCTTGCCTCGACTGGGCAGCCAGATACTGCCAGACGCGATTGGCACCGATGGAGCAAAATGTGGCATCGTAGCTTGCCTCGCCTTTTGGCTGGAATGGTTTTGGATGGGAGGACCAAGCGGTGCACTTATAGGAGCGCGCGAACGACTGTAAGTAGGAACCACTTCGGTGGTCATCCGTAAGTGGAACGATACAGAGAAGATTAGCATGGCCCCTGCGCAAGGATGACACGCATAAATCGAGAAGTATCGCACTTTTGACCTTTACTTTTGACCTGTGTCTTTTCCTACTTACTGCCCCGCTACTGTAGCCACCTACTGCCCACTACGGCAAACCAACCAAGTAGACAGTCAGTGGTAGTCAGTGGGGAAACATGTTTTCTGACCCGCTGCTCTAGTTGCAGCAGGACCACACTGGTAAGACGTCGACACAGCAAATGTCGCAAAGAAGGTAATGCCGTTCGATTGACCGCGTGGCGTGGATTTGTGGAGTGAGCTAGCAGTAGGAACAGGCTGGGTGCATGAGCTGGGTGCATGAGCTGGGTGCATGAGCTAGCTGCACAAACAGACTCGCCCGAGGAGACAGAGATGGCGAAGGACAAAAGCGCAAACGTGTGCGTTTGACAAAGTGGTAGCAAAAGAGCAAACACTGAGGGAAGAAGGGGATCGAACCCCCGACCGCTGGGTCTGGAATCCAGCGCTCTACCACTGAGCTATTCCCCGACACGAAACCACTTCAACACTGCTCCCACATACGCCCTCGAACTACTGCCAACAACACGCCCTACTGCTCGCTTCAACATCTACCCACCGTGTCCTAGCGGTGGTCTCTGCCATCTGATGTCACTGGGGTTGCCCACATCGAGTGCTGGACTACAGCGGCAGCAAATTTCCCGTTGGCATCGTAGAAACGAGGGAGCTTGTAAGTCAAGCCGAGACGACAGGATTGATAGGACAGCAAAGGGGTACGTTGTCGTGGATGTGAGTAGATTTGTAGTGCGTTGGAGCAGCGTGTGCGCCAGTGACAGCAGCGCACGATGCAGTGTGACGGTGGTGTGGGAATGTGTTTGATGTGTTGTGGTTTGTTGTTCGTCCAGCCCCTATAGCTCAGTGGTAGAGCACTCGCTTCGTAAGCGAAAGGTCGGTGGTTCGATCCCGCCTGGGGGCTCTCTTTTGCCTCTTCCTTCATGGCACTCGCACCAACTCTTTCCTTTGCGCATGCTCGCACATCACCACTACCGCATGTCGCTACGGAGCCTCTGTGTCGTCCTGTCAACTCACGTTGTATCGAACTCGCTTTCTGACACGACACCAGTTACGACACCTACCAACCTCTTGCCAGTCAGGGGGTCCTGTTCGCATCACTTCCCTGGTGCTAGCGGGAACGCTAATAGTAGACGCGCTAATCGGAGAGCGTATTGTCGCACTCACACACACAGCAGTCTGTTGGTTCACATCAGATATCTTACGTGTCTATAGAGGTAAAACGAGCAAACCCATCTCAAATGTCATACAATATGCCTGGTGCCATATGCTGAATACTACATACTACATACTACATACTACATACTACATACTACATACTACATACTAGATGTGAGTGTTAACTAGGACTCCTATTTGTGATCACAAGTCACGCTGTCGTAGACATAATACTGCGAACACCACGGACACATGTTCGACTGAGCGTGATAACGAAAAGCTCTCGACAGGGACAGAAGCAAGAGAAAACGTCTCTTTATCACGCGGCAATCGTACTTCATGCGACAATCGTACTTCACGCGACCATAACCCACTAGCTGCAGGCATTTGCATTTGTCACATGGATAATTCAAAGGTCGATGCATCGTGGTGTAAGTAGTGATCAGTAAGCGGCAGCCGGCAAGCCGCAAAGCGGGAGTATACTGCAAGCGGTAAACGACGTGGGGCCATGTGCTATGTTGTGTTATATGTGCGTGGATGCTAGCAGCTTCATGACCAGAGCAAGACAGTGAGATCGAGACTGATCACCGCCATAGAGCAATAATTCAAGCGTATTAACGATGACACTGATGGTCGTCGCGGAGGCTCGGCGTCAGTGTATGTTGAAACGGCGTGTGCTTGTTGATACGTGGTGTTTATGTGGTGTTTATGTGGTGTTTATGTGGTGTTTATGTGGTGTTTATGTGGTGTTTATGTGTTTATGTGTTTTTATGTGGTGTTTGTGTGGTGTTTGTGTTTGCGTTGGGGTTTGGGTACTCTGCGGAGGCTGAGAGTGGTGTTTTTGTAGAAGTGCGATGACAGCTTGGCCGAGTGGTTAAGGCGTTAGCCTGCTAAGTTAATGGGGCAACCCGCGTGAGTTCGAATCTCACAGCTGTCGTTTTTCCTTTTCACTTCTGCCTTTGACCAGCAAATGCGGTCTTCTTCGTTGGGCGAGGCCAGTCCTTGCCTCGACTGGGCAGCCAGATACTGCCAGACGCGATTGGCACCGATGGAGCAAAATGTGGCATCGTAGCTTGCCTCGCCTTTTGGCTGGAATGGTTTTGGATGGGAGGACCAAGCGGTGCACTTATAGGAGCGCGCGAACGACTGTAAGTAGGAACCACTTCGGTGGTCATCCGTAAAGTGGAACGATACAGAGAAGATTAGCATGGCCCCTGCGCAAGGATGACACGCATAAATCGAAAGTATCGCACTTTTGACCTTTTTACTTTTGACCTGTGTCTTTCACCTCCTACTTACTGCCCCGCTACTGTAGCCTACTGCCCACTACGGCAAACCAACCAAGTAGACAGTCAGTGGTAGTCAGTGGGGAAACATGTTTTCTGACCCGCTGCTCTAGTTGCAGCAGGACCACACTGGTAAGACGTCGACACAGCAAATGTCGCAAAGAAGGTAATGCCGTTCGATTGACCGCGTGGCGTGGTTTGTGGAGTGAGCTAGCAGTAGGAACAGGCTGGGTGCATGAGCTGGGTGCATGAGCTGGGTGCATGAGCTAGCTGCACAAACAGACTCGCCCGAGGAGACAGAGATGGCGAAGGACAAAAGCGCAAACGTGTGCGTTTGACAAAGTGGTAGCAAAGAGCAAACACTGAGGGGAAGGGGATCGAACCCCCGACCGCTGGGTCTGGAATCCAGCGCTCTACCACTGAGCTATTCCCCGACACGAAACCACTTCAACACTGCTCCCACATACGCCCTCGAACTACTGCCAACAACACACGCCCTACTGCTCGCTTCAACATCTACCCA
>VKKV01000368.1:0-87557 GCA_008080845.1 Phytophthora kernoviae | reverse complement strand
GTAGACATAATACTGCGAACACCACGGACACATGTTCGACTGAGCGTGATAACGAAAAGCTCTCGACGGGGACAGAAGCAAGTCTCTTTATCACGCGGCAATCGTACTTCATGCGACAATCGTACTTCACGCGACCATAACCCACTAGCTGCAGGCATTTGCATTTGTCACATGGATAATTCAAAGGTCGATGCATCGTGGTGTAAGTAGTGATCAGTAAGCGGCAGCCGGCAAGCCGCAAAGCGGGAGTATACTGCAAGCGGTAAACGACGTGGGGCCATGTGCTATGTTGTGTTATATGTGCGTGGATGCTAGCAGCTTCATGACCAGAGCAAGACAGTGAGATCGAGACTGATCACCGCCATAGAGCAATAATTCAAGCGTATTAACGATGACACTGATGGTCGTCGCGGAGGCTCGGCGTCAGTGTATGTTGAACGCAACGTGTGCTTGTTGATACGTGGTGTTTATGTGGTGTTTATGTGGTGTTTATGTGGTGTTTATGTGGTGTTTATGTGGTGTTTATGTGGTGTTTATGTGGTGTTTGTGTGGTGTTTGTGTTTGCGTTGGGGTTTGGGTACTCTGCGGAGGCTGAGAGTGGTGTTTTTGTGTAA
This sequence comes from Phytophthora kernoviae, assembly GCA_008080845.1. Lineage (NCBI taxonomy): Eukaryota > Oomycota > Peronosporomycetes > Peronosporales > Peronosporaceae > Phytophthora > Phytophthora kernoviae. The sequence continues at coordinate 86,943 of VKKV01000368.1, read as the reverse complement.
GTGCGATGACAGCTTGGCCGAGTGGTTAAGGCGTTAGCCTGCTAAGTTAATGGGGCAACCCGCGTGAGTTCGAATCTCACAGCTGTCGTTTTCCTTTTCACTTCTGCCTTTGACCAGCAAATGCGGTCTTCTTCGTTGGGCGAGGGCAGTCCTTGCCTCGACTGGGCAGCCAGATACTGCCAGACGCGATTGGCACCGATGGAGCAAAATGTGGCATCGTCGCTTGCCTCGCCTTTTGGCTGGAATGGTTTTGGATGGGAGGACCAAGCGGTGCACTTATAGGAGCGCGCGAACGACTGTAAGTAGGAACCACTTCGGTGGTCATCCGTAAAAATTGGAACGATACAGAGAAGATTAGCATGGCCCCTGCGCAAGGATGACACGCATAAATCGAGAAGTATCGCACTTTTGACCTTTACTTTTGACCTGTGTCTTTCACCTCCTACTTACTGCCCCGCTACTGTAGCCACCTACTGCCCACTACGGCAAACCAACCAAGTAGACAGTCAGTGGTAGTCAGTGGGGAAACATGTTTTCTGACCCGCTGCTCTAGTTGCAGCAGGACCACACTGGTAAGACGTCGACACAGCAAATGTCGCAAAAAGGTAATGCCGTTCGATTGACCGCGTGGCGTGGATTTGTGGAGTGAGCTAGCAGTAGGAACAGGCTGGGTGCATGAGCTGGGTGCATGAGCTGGGTGCATGAGCTAGCTGCACAAACAGACTCGCCCGAGGAGACAGAGATGGCGAAGGACAAAAGCGCAAACGTGTGCGTTTGACAAAGTGGTAGCAAAGAGCAAACACTGAGGGAAGGGGATCGAACCCCGACCGCTGGGTCTGGAATCCAGCGCTCTACCACTGAGCTATTCCCCGACACGAAACCACTTCAACACTGCTCCCACATACGCCCTCGAACTACTGCCAACAACACACGCCCTACTGCTCGCTTCAACATCTACCCACCGTGTCCTAGCGGTGGTCTCTGCCATCTGATGTCACTGGGGTTGCCCACATCGAGTGCTGGACTACAGCGGCAGCAAATTTCCCGTTTGGCATCGTAGAAACGAGGAGCTTGTAAGTCAAGCCGAGACGACAGGATTGATAGGACAGCAAAGGGTACGTTGTCGTGGATGTGAGTAGATTTCTAGTGCGTTGAGCAGCGTGTGCGCCAGTGACAGCAGCGCACGATGCAGTGTGACGGTGGTGTGGGAATGTGTTTGATGTGTTGTGGTTTGTTGTTCGTCCAGCCCCTATAGCTCAGTGGTAGAGCACTCGCTTCGTAAGCTAAAGGTCGGTGGTTCGATCCCGCCTGGGGGCTCTCTTTTGCCTCTTCCTTCATGGCACTCGCACCAACTCTTTCCTTTTGCGCATGCTCGCACATCACCACTACCGCATGTCGCTACGGAGCCTCTGTGTCGTCCTGTCAACTCACGTTGTATCGAACTCGCTTTCTGACACGACACCAGTTACGACACCTACCAACCTCTTGCCAGTCAGGGGTCCTGTTCGCATCACTTCCCTGGTGCTAGCGGGAACGCTAATAGTAGGACGCGCTAATCGGAGAGCGTATTGTCGCACTCACACACAGCAGTCTGTTGGTTCACATCAGATATCTTACGTGTCTATAGAGGTAAAACGAGCAAACCCATCTCAAATGTCATACAATATGCCTGGTGCCATATGCTAGATACTACATACTACATACTACATACTACATACTACATACTACATACATACTAGATGTGAGTGTTAACTAGGACTCCCTATTTGTGATCACAAGTCACGCTGTCGTAGACATAATACTGCGAACACCACGGACACATGTTCGACTGAGCGTGATAACGAAAAGCTCTCGACGGGGACAGAAGCAAGAGAAAACGTCTCTTTATCACGCGGCAATCGTACTTCATGCGACAATCGTACTTCACGCGACCATAACCCACTAGCTGCAGGCATTTGCATTTGTCACATGGATAATTCAAAGGTCGATGCATCGTGGTGTAAGTAGTGATCAGTAAGCGGCAGCCGGCAAGCCGCAAAGCGGGAGTATACTGCAAGCGGTAAACGACGTGGGGCCATGTGCTATGTTGTGTTATATGTGCGTGGATGCTAGCAGCTTCATGACCAGAGCAAGACAGTGAGATCGAGACTGATCACCGCCATAGAGCAATAATTCAAGCGTATTAACGATGACACTGATGGTCGTCGCGGAGGCTCGGCGTCAGTGTATGTTGAAACGGCGTGTGTTGATACGTGGTGTTTATGTGGTGTTTATGTGGTGTTTATGTGGTGTTTATGTGGTGTTTATGTGGTGTTTATGTGGTGTTTGTGTGGTGTTTGTGTGGTGTTTGTGTTTGCGTTGGGGTTTGGGTACTCTGCGGAGGCTGAGAGTGGTGTTTTTGTAAGAAGTGCGATGACAGCTTGGCCGAGTGGTTAAGGCGTTAGCCTGCTAAGTTAATGGGGCAACCCGCGTGAGTTCGAATCTCACAGCTGTCGTTTTCCTTTTCACTTCTGCCTTTGACCAGCAAATGCGGTCTTCTTCGTTGGGCGAGGCCAGTCCTTGCCTCGACTGGGCAGCCAGATACTGCCAGACGCGATTGGCACCGATGGAGCAAAATGTGGCATCGTAGCTTGCCTCGCCTTTTGGCTGGAATGGTTTTGGATGGGAGGACCAAGCGGTGCACTTATAGGAGCGCGCGAACGACTGTAAGTAGGAACCACTTCGGTGGTCATCCGTAAAAATGGAACGATACAGAGAAGATTAGCATGGCCCCTGCGCAAGGATGACACGCATAAATCGAGAAGTATCGCACTTTTGACCTTTACTTTTGACCTGTGTCTTTCACCTCCTACCTGCCCTTGCTACTGTAGCCACCTACTGCCCACTACGGCAAACCAACCAAGTAGACAGTCAGTGGTAGTCAGTGGGGAAACATGTTTTCTGACCCGCTGCTCTAGTTGCAGCAGGACCACACTGGTAAGACGTCGACACAGCAAATGTCGCAAAGAAGGTAATGCCGTTCGATTGACCGCGTGGCGTGGATTTGTGGAGTGAGCTAGCAGTAGGAACAGGCTGGGTGCATGAGCTGGGTGCATGAGCTGGGTGCATGAGCTAGCTGCACAAACAGACTCGCCCGAGGAGACAGAGATGGCGAAGGACAAAAGCGCAAACGTGTGCGTTTGACAAAGTGGTAGCAAAAGAGCAAACACTGAGGGAAGAGGGGATCGAACCCCCGACCGCTGGGTCTGGAATCCAGCGCTCTACCACTGAGCTATTCCCCGACACGAAACCACTTCAACACTGCTCCCACATACGCCCTCGAACTACTGCCAACAACGCCCTACTGCTCGCTTCAACATCTACCCACCGTGTCCTAGCGGTGGTCTCTGCCATCTGATGTCACTGGGGTTGCCCATCGAGTGCTGGACTACAGCGGCAGCAAATTTCCCGTTTGCATCGTAGAAACGAGGGAGCTTGTAAGTCAAGCCGAGACGACAGGATTGATAACAGCGCGTTGTCGTGGATGTGAGTAGATTTGTAGTGCGTTGGAGCAGCGTGTGCGCCAGTGACAGCAGCGCACGATGCAGTGTGACGGTGGTGTGGGAATGTGTTTGATGTGTTGTGGTTTGTTGTTCGTCCAGCCCCTATAGCTCAGTGGTAGAGCACTCGCTTCGTAAGCGAAAGGTCGGTGGTTCCCGCCTGGGGCTCTGGGCTTTTGCCTCTTCCTTCATGGCACTCGCACCAACTCTTTCCTTTTGCGCATGCTCGCACATCACCACTACCGCATGTCGCTACGGAGCCTCTGTGTCGTCCTGTCAACTCACGTTGTATCGAACTCGCTTTCTGACACGACACCAGTTACGACACCTACCAACCTCTTGCCAGTCAGGGGTCCTGTTCGCATCACTTCCCTGGTGCTAGCGGGAACGCTAATAGTAGGACGCGCTAATCGGAGAGCGTATTGTCGCACTCACACACACAGCAGTCTGTTGGTTCACATCAGATATCTTACGTGTCTAGAGGTAAAACGAGCAAACCCATCTCAAATGTCATACAATATGCCATATGCTATATACATACATACTACATACTACATACTACATACTACATACTACATACTACATACTACATACTAGATGTGAGTGTTAACTAGGACTCCCTATTTGTGATCACAAGTCACGCTGTCGTAGACATAATACTGCGAACACCACGGACACATGTTCGACTGAGCGTGATAACGAAAAGCTCTCGACGGGGACAGAAGCAAGAGAAAACGTCTCTTTATCACGCGGCAATCGTACTTCATGCGACAATCGTACTTCACGCGACCATAACCCACTAGCTGCAGGCATTTGCATTTGTCACATGGATAATTCAAAAGGTCGATGCATCGTGGTGTAAGTAGTGATCAGTAAGCGGCAGCCGGCAAGCCGCAAAGCGGGAGTATACTGCAAGCGGTAAACGACGTGGGGCCATGTGCTATGTTGTGTTATATGTGCGTGGATGCTAGCAGCTTCATGACCAGAGCAAGACAGTGAGATCGAGACTGATCACCGCCATAGAGCAATAATTCAAGCGTATTAACGATGACACTGATGGTCGTCGCGGAGGCTCGGCGTCAGTGTATGTTGAAACGGCGTGTGCTTGTTGATACGTGGTGTTTATGTGGTGTTTATGTGGTGTTTATGTATGTGTTTATGTTTATGTTTATGTGGTGTTTATGTGGTGTTTATGTGGTGTTTGTGTGGTGTTTGTGTTTGCGTTGGGGTTTGGGTACTCTGCGGAGGCTGAGAGTGGTGTTTTTGTAAGAAGTGCGATGACAGCTTGGCCGAGTGGTTAAGGCGTTAGCCTGCTAAGTTAATGGGGCAACCCGCGTGAGTTCGAATCTCACAGCTGTCGTTTTTCCTTTTCACTTCTGCCTTTGACCAGCAAATGCGGTCTTCTTCGTTGGGCGAGGCCAGTCCTTGCCTCGACTGGGCAGCCAGATACTGCCAGACGCGATTGGCACCGATGGAGCAAAAGTGTGGCATCGTAGCTTGCCTCGCCTTTTGGCTGGAATGGTTTTGGATGGGAGGACCAAGCGGTGCACTTATAGGAGCGCGCGAACGACTGTAAGTAGGAACCACTTCGGTGGTCATCCGTAAAAAGTGGAACGATACAGAGAAGATTAGCATGGCCCCTGCGCAAGGATGACACGCATAAATCGAGAAGTATCGCACTTTTGACCTTTTACTTTTGACCTGTGTCTTTCACCTCCTACTTACTGCCCGCTACTGTAGCCACCTACTGCCCACTACGGCAAACCAACCAAGTAGACAGTCAGTGGTAGTCAGTGGGGAAACATGTTTTCTGACCCGCTGCTCTAGTTGCAGCAGGACCACACTGGTAAGACGTCGACACAGCAAATGTCGCAAAGAAGGTAATGCCGTTCGATTGACCGCGTGGCGTGGATTTGTGGAGTGAGCTAGCAGTAGGAACAGGCTGGGTGCATGAGCTGGGTGCATGAGCTGGGTGCATGAGCTAGCTGCACAAACAGACTCGCCCGAGGAAACAGAGATGGCGAAGGACAAAAGCGCAAACGTGTGCGTTTGACAAAGTGGTAGCAAAAGAGCAAACACTGAGGGAAGAGGGATCGAACCCCCGACCGCTGGGTCTGGAATCCAGCGCTCTACCACTGAGCTATTCCCCGACACGAAACCACTTCAACACTGCTCCCACATACGCCCTCGAACTACTGCCAACAACACGCCCTACTGCTCGCTTCAACATCTACCCACCGTGTCCTAGCGGTGGTCTCTCTGATGTCACTGGGGTTGCCCACATCGAGTGCTGGACTACAGCGGCAGCAAATTTCCCGTTTGGCATCGTAGAAACGAGGGAGCTTGTAAGTCAAGCCGAGACGAGGATTGATAGGACAGCAAAGGGGTACGTTGTCGTGGATGTGAGTAGATTTGTAGTGCGTTGGGCAGCGTGTGCGCCAGTGACAGCAGCGCACGATGCAGTGTGACGGTGGTGTGGGAATGTGTTTGATGTGTTGTGGTTTGTTGTTCGTCCAGCCCCTATAGCTCAGTGGTAGAGCACTCTCGCTTCGTAAGGTCGGTGGTTCGATCCCGCCTGGGGGCTCTTTTTGCCTCTTCCTTCATGGCACTCGCACCAACTCTTTCCTTTGCGCATGCTCGCACATCACCACTACCGCATGTCGCTACGGAGCCTCTGTGTCGTCCTGTCAACTCACGTTGTATCGAACTCGCTTTCTGACACGACACCAGTTACGACACCTACCAACCTCTTGCCAGTCAGGGGTCCTGTTCGCATCACTTCCCTGGTGCTGGCGGGAACGCTAATAGTAGGACGCGCTAATCGGAGAGCGTATTGTCGCACTCACACACACAGCAGTCTGTTGGTTCACATCAGATATCTTACGTGTCTATAGAGGTAAAACGAGCAAACCCATCTCAAATGTCATACAATATGCCTGGTGCCATATGCTAGATACTACATACTACATACTACATACTACATACTACATACTAGATGTGAGTGTTAACTAGGACTCCCTATTTGTGATCACAAGTCACGCTGTCGTAGACATAATACTGAACACCACGGACACATGTTCGACTGAGCGTGATAACGAAAGCTCTCGACGGGGACAGAAGCAGAGAAAACGTCTCTTTATCACGCGGCAATCGTACTTCATGCGACAATCGTACTTCACGCGACCATAACCCACTAGCTGCAGGCATTTGCATTTGTCACATGGATAATTCAAAGGTCGATGCATCGTGGTGTAAGTAGTGATCAGTAAGCGGCAGCCGGCAAGCCGCAAAGCGGGAGTATACTGCAAGCGGTAAACGACGTGGGGCCATGTGCTATGTTGTGTTATATGTGCGTGGATGCTAGCAGCTTCATGACCAGAGCAAGACAGTGAGATCGAGACTGATCACCGCCATAGAGCAATAATTCAAGCGTATTAACGATGACACTGATGGTCGTCGCGGAGGCTCGGCGTCAGTGTATGTTGAAACGGCGTGTGCTTGTTGATACGTGGTGTTTATGTGGTGTTTATGTGGTGTTTATGTGGTGTTTATGTGGTGTTTATGTGGTGTTATGTGGTGTTTGTGTGGTGTTTGTGTTTGCGTTGGGGTTTGGGTACTCTGCGGAGGCTGAGAGTGGTGTTTTGTAAGAAGTGCGATGACAGCTTGGCCGAGTGGTTAAGGCGTTAGCCTGCTAAGTTAATGGGGCAACCCGCGTGAGTTCGAATCTCACAGCTGTCGTTTTTCCTTTTCACTTCTGCCTTTGACCAGCAAATGCGGTCTTCTTCGTTGGGCGAGGCCAGTCCTTGCCTCGACTGGGCAGCCAGATACTGCCAGACGCGATTGGCACCGATGGGTATTAACCCTTTAGATACGAAGTTTGTTACGGATGAATATCACTTCTCCGACCTTACTTAAATTCACTATTGTGAGGTTCAGCCAATAGGAAGTGGTGATTTGACTTTTAGCGAATTAGAAAGTAATTACCCTGCATTTTAGCTAATCACAATGAGGGTCAAATACGTGCTGCCGCTCTGACATTTCGGGTCGGAGACAGCAAAAGTTATTGATATGCCTATACAAAATAGCATTCATTCGCATATTTCGTGCATAACTCACAACTATCGACAATCCTCCGACCCACAAGATGAACCTCGACGATCTCGTTCCTGTCAACACAAAGCATACTCGTGACAGCGCGGTGCGCTCTTTTATGGAGTTTTTAGAAGAAGAATACATGAGCTGGGGTATCTAAAGACATGTATGCTGCGTGAAAATGCTCCACTTATCTTGGAAGCGGTAGTGGACAAGTTTGACATGCATCTGGCGTTCAAGGAGGGTCGCAAGAGGAAGCTGCTAGTGCATCACTCAGCCATGCAGTACTTCCGCCAGGCGAAGAATTGGCTTCTGGGCCAGGTTCCGCAGTATCGCGCCGCTGTTGATGCGCGCCTGCTCAGAGTCAGACACTGCTTGAAGCGAGTCTGGGGCTCATTTCGATTCTACTGCTTCCACGACGGCTGGTTATCAAGATGCGGCGCTACTATGCCTGCTTTGGTTCCTTTTGGCCGAGCATCAGATTTAACGCTGCTTCGCAAGTCTAACTTATCCATCGGCTCAGGTGACAACTTCTTTGTAATATTCATCTGGACCAAGACGGCCGAAGTAAAGACTCTCTTTTTCCTGACGGCGACTTCGTAATCTGTCCGATACTTGCTATTACGCTCGCATTGATCACCCAGTCGTCACCGACGTCCGCTCTACTGATCCATCTTCCGGATCAGTAGCTGCTTATCCGCCACGTTCACACCATCCTTCCCGCTAATTGACCTGCTAGATCATCCAGAAGCAATGTCATTGGCACAATCTATGCCCGACACTTCGATTTCCAAGGCCCCAATGACCACGCCTGGTGTCCACAGCTACGTCAATCGTGTTCTTGAGCGAATTGCGAAGAAGTCTGGGGTAACCGAGCACCTCACGTCACACTCTTTTTCGCCGTGGTGGCGCGCAGCACGCCAACAGAGCGGGTCTCAGCGTCCAGTGGATTTTTGATCGCAGCACTTGGAATATGACGGCAACGAACAAGGCCTTCGCGTATGTCTTCAACACTCCAAGTGAGGACCACCAAGTTTCGAAGGTCTTAATCAGCCATGCTCCCGCTAAAACGGTGTCGCTTCTTTCGCTGGAAATATTTGATTCACACACAGAGACGAAGATTCGGGCGGTTGCAACTGCACTCTTTTACTCCTGTTCAGGTCTTCAAACATCACAATATAATGTGAGCACGCGAGTGATGGAAACCCTCACGGCGTACCTAATCCTGCATTATCCGTCGATGAAGCGCGTCAACCGTGGGGACCTGCACTGGAGAGACTAGAACTCTGTATCATCGAGTGTGGTTACGCTATTACAGAGCTGCTGGCTTGGTCGTCTCACATCATCTATAGTAGCAACGCGAAGGAGAAAGACACAACGCATCAAGATACCACTACAACCATAATGGAGTAGCCAATATTTCAGCGTCAAACAGCCTTGATTGAGCAGTTAATCCAGGTAAATCAACGTCTCGATGGTCGTCTGGCTATCATGGAAGCTAAAGTCGACAACGCAGTACACGACACACAAGTAGCAAACAAAAATGGTGAGAACACAAGCAGCAATGATCCCCTGGCAGAGAGATTACGTGCATCAGAAACAACAAGCCTGAGAGATGCGTGGTTCAGCTGGTACGCGCAAGAGCCTCGCATGTGGAGCTCGAAAGAGAGAGTAGCCAAACACGTGAGGTCTAACACTAAATGGGTTGTGGGTTTCTTGAAGCTCTCCTCAGAGATGGCTTCCTGCTCGATGTCAAATCTCCACGTTACCGCGACGATGTACTTGAACTTGGCTCCATTGCTAAGAAAGAGCTGTTGACGTTTCTCCTGAAACACAAGACAATAGCTAGAGACAGCCACAACGTCCTGAAGCATATGCGCACACTTCACAAGTCAGGGGTCCTCAACGAACGCACCTCCCATTTTCAGCAGCTCCGATCCGCAGGACGCATCACTGACTCTTCCCCACCTCATACTCACAACATCATATCTTCAGTCCTTTCGGTATAAGTCAATACATATCGTGCCTTGTGCATCTTGTGATAGTTTACCGAGCGCTATTGATTTCTCTCTCAGCAAATCACTTCTCCTTTACGCCCAAGAAACCACAACCTTTGCATCACCATGCTGACCAACAAGCCGTCCAAGAACTCTATTAGCTCCAGTAAGGCGTTCAAGACCTTGTGCATCAAGACAGTCAAACGGTTCGGAGGATTTTGAGTCAATGATGAGGCAATTCGTCACCTTCGACTTACCATGGTGCTCTCCATTGAGTTAGTTGAGGTTCTTCCCGTCATCTTCGCTTCCCTCACAGAGAAAAAGAAGCGCAAGATCATCCTGGACTATGTCTGCGAGTGGCTTCAGCCTGCTGTCTCAGACCTGTGCTCCAACAAAGTCATCGCTGTCGGAGACGCTGCTGAAGGTGCTGCGGACAAAGATGACGAACAGGAGTGGAGCACCGATACCAACACTGAAGCCCAGCCGCTGTACTTCGTCCACCGACTTCTCGACAGCAAACGAGAGGGGCGCAAGATGGACTGGGAACTGCCTTGGGAGCCGTACAAGAACCTGCCGATGATGATGATTGCTCGCTTTCGTAAAGAACACAGAGCCCTTGTTCGTCGAACCTACATCGAACACTAGGCAACGGAAGACAACTTACTAAACAGGACAGAGGGATAATACATAGAGTAGATTTGGGCTGTAATATACCTTCTATTACAAGATCAAGGAGAGAGAGACACTCGAGAGAGATGTTCGTACAACAATGTTAACCACCAAGCACATAACACAGAGCTTAACCTCCTTGTGGAACAGCAATGTTGAAACAGGGTGGACAATCACTCTGTTTCTAGCATACACTGTATGCGTGTATGAGGAAGCGTGAGTCTTTACTTTAGATTTACTATAGAAATACACGACAACGTGTATTTCTAATGCAAAGCAAAGGCTATTTAGGTAGAAAATTGAAAACTGTATTTATGTCGGCCCGCCGTGTGGCTCAGCAGACCTAGCTAAAAGAATATCTAATTGCATGGTGAGGGCTATGGTTGGCTCTCACGTGTTGCACCTATATGCATGCGCCTTATTGGTTGAAAGATACCACTTTCTACCAATAGTAACGCCAAGCGCCCGCCACTAATAACCAATCAGTGGCGGCTTGAAATGATTGCAGTCGTGTGTGTGGTCCACACACACAGGCAGCCTGCTTCATATGTATTCTTGTGTAGCCCTGCTACAAATGTTAACCTCTGAGCCAAGCACACCCATATAAACGCAGCAATAGCAACAAGAGTCGCATACAAGACATACACATATAAACACATTGATGCTCTAACGAATCAACGATGGCGAGGCCCAGACCCGACCGTAGAGGAGAGGATGCCTTGCGCTCTACCGTGAAAAAATCTCGAATGACAAGGCGTTCAGCTTGTTGGTTGCTCTGAGCCACTAGATCGATCACTGGCCTGGTGCGTATTAACTCAAAATCAACCACAGCACCTTGGGTAGCGATGACTGACCACCAAACACGAACCTTTATATCGCCCAGTGGCCGGAACTTGCTGACATCAGACGTACTCTATACACCTCGCTATCCGTCAAGACACCCATACGCGCGAGCTATTACTGCCTCCACGGTTGGCGAGGTACGTCTACCGCGGGTATAAACATGTATGAATATACATGTATGTACCTCATGATTTAAAGCTGTAGTAGTCTTTGCGCACACGAGCAGGAAATGAGTCTCACATTCGATCGAGATAAAGATCCGACTGAAGGCCTTCCGGAGAGACTTGTTTCTCCGACGACGTGTAACGGGACTCAGTCCAAACCTGCTCACGCAAAGCGAAGAGCTGATTGACCTGATCCCGAACACTCGAACAGAGGAAGCTGTTCTTAGCACGGCCTCGCAGAAGTGCGAGCCGATGCTGAAGCCTGAAGCGAACGGAACTCGCACAGAGGCGAGCCGGATGCTTAGGCTGGGTCTTCGGTCTTGAAGAGCAAACGGACTCACAAAGTTGTGAGCCGATGCTCTTGTCTTGGGAGGCGACTTGTGGGCTTGAAGGTAAAATTGCAACTGAATTAAAATGAGCTTATGGTTCCTGAATCCTATGAATAAAACCACTAGAGATCCTAGAGGTTAAATGTAAATCCTTGGGTTGAATCAGGTTGAACTTGAAGATTCTCCTTCGAAGAATCTTCCTGCCGCGTGGCATCTTGTGATTGGCCACAAGAACTCAGGTGATGCGCCGGCCTTGTTACCAGACACTTTCCCAGGGAAGGAACCATCATCATGCACAAAGAAGTGCAGAGAACACTTGGCGTAATCACTGATTGCGCCAAAGGTGAATGCGTCACCTTCACCTTCATGACGGAAGTGTGTACCACACCAATCTGTGACCATATTGCCCATGTAATAGACCAGAGTGCCTATTACAAATAGTTCATGTAGGTATCGGTTATTTAACAGTTATCATAACAGATAACTGTTACCCACAATGAACCCAGAAGGTGATGTGTCCCACACAACCACCTCATGTAATGGATTTAGTCATCCCATTACACGACGCTGATACATCTGGACCTCCATTTGACCTGATCCAATTTTGCACAAGAGCCTGCCGTCATGCGGGTGGCCTGCGCGCGCAAGATCAGGATTTAGCTTCCAAGCACTTTTACTTTCTCTGCTTCGAACACAATTGATCTTCTATCAAGTTCCGCATAGTTAAACACTTTGACAAAGCAGTGGTGACATCTTGGATGGAGCTAATACATATATTAGCGTATATGCCTTCATCTATTGCCATCCAGCGATACTGACACTAAACTGACGCACTAAAAGGTAGACCTCGTTTTATTGTTCCAAAATTCCTGTTGTTTTCTGAGAGTAACAACAACAGAAACACCGTGATGTTGTTGTTGAGGTTAGAAACCAAGTTAGTTGTTGCCCTTAAATCACCATTTGAAAGGACAAAGTCCCGCGAACTCGGATGGTGAAGATTTTTAAGAATCAAATTTGTGTCGTGTGCTACAGTTATACGAAAATCTGCGGATGGATGTCATGACCAGCAAATCTCAATTGACCGACAAATAAAATGATCTAACTAAACCAGAAACAAACGCCTGAGGTGTAGTCGGCCACGTCGGGAATAGCGATACGTAATGCACATGGTCATGAAATCTAAACGAGCATTTGTTGGAAATCGATCGCAATGTTTTGGATTAATTAATTTAGCTTCACTCCTCCTCGTTCACCTAACCGCTGTATTTCCATTCATTTTCACAGAATTTTACAGGTCAATTTTTATACTGTAAGATTTCTGGACGTGTAACAGCAAACATCTCCGAAATTTGTTGCAAAAAGGGTTTAAAATAATGATTTCTAAAAAAGAGTAAAATAAGTTCGAACTCTCTCCCAGAAAAAGATTGGAACAGTCTCAATGAGTTGAGCCCCAACCGTAATGCTAAAAATTGTCCACAAAGGATAAAAAATGTCCACTGTGGGTCAGTGTCCGATGAGTTTTTTTCCAAATAAAATACGCGGAACACTCGCGCATTTCGCGTGTCTCTTCCCATCGCTCGCATTGAGCAGACACAAAAAGAGAAGGAAAATAAAGAAACCAGACCAAAGCAAGTGAGTGGCAGCCTCCACTTGCTAAGATTTCGAGCGAAACCCCACGCGCGCACCGAAGAGGACAACAACAACCGAGGCTTTCCTGGACTCGCACGCACGCACGAAGCACTAGATAGATACTCTGCCAAAGATTTCCACTTGTTTATCGAAGATTGCGCGGCGGTTGGTCCCAACGCATTTGGCTGCTTTTTTTCCTCAAAGACTCTGATTCATTTCTGCAAAAACTGAAGAGAGAGCGCAGATGGTGGCGGAGGAGTGTGGCGATCGTATAGACTCGACGCAACGCACTGAGATGAAGCAAGCGGATGGTCTCCCAAGCCTCGTGAACGGAGATGCTGCGAAGCGGAGAGGAGTCAAGCAGGGTCTGACGGGGAAGAAGAACCCACCCCCGTTGTGAAGAGTGACCCTGAGATGCAGCAGCCTCCACCAACCAACTGGAACCTGGCCACTATCAAGGAAGGAGGCAAGCGCTCGAAGCCTGAAGCCCCCAAGTTCCTGCTCCTGCTGTACGAGATCTTGAGGGTGGAGGACTCGAGTGTTATCCGGTGGTCTGAGGACGGGCTCGCAGTGCAGATCCTGGACCCCATGGTGGTCACGGAGAAGATCCTGCCCAAGTACTTTAATCACACCAACTTCCACAGTTTCCAACGGCAGCTCAACTATTTTGGCTTTCGGAAATGGACCAAGTCCAAGACGGACATCTGCACCTTCAGTCACCATTACTTCCGCCAGGACCAACCGGAGCTGCTACAAGTCATCAAGCGCAAGAAGGCTCCACGACGAAATGCCTCAAATACAGCAAACAACAAATCTACACCCAAGGCAGGCGCTGCAAATCAAGCACCGAAAAATGCAGTCGCTGTCACCCTGTGGCAAACGGAAACTCCCGACTGATAGCAGCTCGGAAGGTTTTCAACTCAAAGCACGGGGATGCACATTCAGATGAGCGCGTCAGCCGTCCCCATCCAGCCTGCTATCAATGGGATGGCACTCGGCGCCATTACGACACCTCACGGAGCCTCTCCCAGCGGTGCGTTGGGCTTCTCATCACAAGATGGCCTGACCCGCCAGTATCTGCCAGGGTCAGCACTGCTGAACAACGTCATCTCACCTGTGGCGGCTACTGAGTGCAAGAAGAAAGCCAAGAAAATGGTCAAGAAGGAGTATTTGGCAAGCACTGCGCTGCATGCACCAATCATGTCACCAACTGATACGCCCAAATCCCTTATAAACTCGTCAAGTGGGCCATCGGTGAACGTCATGGGACTTATGCAGTCCTCTCCAGCAACAAATGGCAACAGTAGCTGCGTTGGCTCGAGCGCATCTACCTCACAAACGGGTGTGTACAATGCCGCATCATTGCCTACGCTGGATATTGTTCGCAACCGTATTATCCGCCGGCAGCAGGCAGGTGGGGCGGACCAGCAGCCGCAGCAAGTGATTCAACAGCAGTGTGATTACAACAGCTTTCCTGGCTTCGCGGTGCCAAATGGACCTCAAGGCATTAACGTCCCAATATTCGAAAACCGTCCCGAATCGCTGCTGCAGACTGTTCCCATGGTGCCAATGCCCCGACCCGATTTAAATCCAGGTCAGAGTCCTGTGTTTTCGAGCTCATTTAGCGACCCGGTGAATATCCTCTTACGCATCAAAAAGTCACGAATGTCGTCAGGTGAAGGAACGGATGTAGGCACGGGGCAGGCCAATGATCAGAACGAGAATCTGGCTTCTTTGCATAACATTCTGCTGTCGAACAGCCTGTATACGCATCGCCTGGAGGCTCAACTGAAGTTCATCGGAGAGGAAAATGAGGCGCTAAAGCACATGCTAGAGGCTAAGCAGCGCGAAGTGGATACTCTACAGACCGAGCGCAAGGTGTTGCAGCACGAGAATACAGTATTGCTTGAAGACAAGAACAAACTGTTCGAGATCAACCGCGACCTGTTGGGCAAGTTGTTTCCACAATGACTTGCAAGCCAAACCGAGGAAGCCATGCTAGCACAGTGTCTACTGGGACCCCGTTTACTCATCGACCAAGAAACGAAGACCAACAATGTGAGCAGGCGAGTAGAACTGGGTACCAAACACTTGCGCACTGGCCACCACTCAGCTGGTGATTTATATGTAAAGCGAAGCCTCGAAAAAGGGATCGGTTCAACTGAAGGATACGACGAAGATACAAGACAGCGATCACATAATCGACGGACATCCATGTACAAAAATTACAAACAAGATGAAAATGTGCAAAAATGAAATCAATCAAATCGTGTACACACCGAAGATGCGGGTCTTCTGCGTGTCGTAATATGAAGCCAACAGTGCTCATTTTCATACCGTCACTTGATCTAGACTACGGCAATGATTTGCGATTAGTGTTTGCATTGGCCAGGGAAACGCGGGAGTGGAATCACGTCGCGAATGTTGTCCATGCCCGTGGCAAAAAGCACAAGGCGCTCGAAGCCAAGACCCCAGCCAGCATGCGGTACAGAACCAAAGCGGCGTAAGTCTAAGTACCAGTTGAGATCGCCACCTGCAGAAGCAATGGTGGCATCATCTATCTCTCCCTCAGGGAGCAACCCCAGGCGGCGCATCTTTCCCTCAAGCAGCTCGAATCGCTCTTCACGTACGCTACCACCAACCAGTTCTCCGATTTTTGGCACGAGTAGATCCATTCCAGCCACCGTCTCACGTTCTTGCTCGTCCGGTGCATTCTTGCGCATGTAGAACGCCTTGATATCGGCAGGGTAATCCGTCACGAAGACTGGCCCGCCCACGTACTTCTCAGCTAGGAACCGCTCATGCTCCGTTTGTAAATCGATGCCCCACTCAGGCTTCTTCTCAAACTTTACCTTGCCCTTGCCATCCGCAACCGCTTTTGGAGAACGTCGATGGCTTCTGTGTAAGTCAAACGTGCGAACTCTTGGTCTACCACGTGCTGAAGTCGCTCAGTAATCTCCTTGTCGTAATTCTTGTTGAAGAACGCAATATCCTCGGCACACTTATCCATGGCATGACCCACAGAACGCTGGATGGCACCCTGTGCTGAGGTAATGCACTCTTCAAGTCCAGCGAAAGCCATCTCGGGCTCCACCATCCAGAATTCTGCCAAGTGGCGAGTAGTATTACTGTTCTCAGCACGGAACGTCGGCCCAAACGTGTACACTTTGCTCAACGCACATGCGTACATCTCGCCGTGCAGCTGACCAGAGACCGTCAGGTACGTCGGCGTGCCAAAGAACTCTTCATCCTTCCCATCTATTCACCACATCACAGCCACACATAATTCTTCAGGCATAGGCCAATACAATCAACATCATGAAAATCAATGCAACTAACCGATCTTGGCAAGACGGAACATTTCGCCTGCCCCCTCGCAATCGTTCGAGGTCAGGATGGGGCTGTGCAGGTGCAAAAAGTCATTTTCCTGGAAGTACGAGTGCAGTCCTTGGCTATTGTAAATACAATCACAACATTTGTCAGCAACAACTCAAATTGTCTGCACAATTCTCATTCTACTTACCCAAGCGCATTGCGTACTCTTGTAACAGCACCAAACGTGTTTGTGCGTGCACGCAAGTGCAAATTCTCGCGCAAGAACTCGAGCGAGTGGTACTTCTTCTGCAAAGGATATGCCTGCACGTCGCACTTGCCGAGCACATCGAGCGAGCTTGGGTGCAGCTCCAGTCGCTTGTGTTTACCAGGGACTTCACGTAGTTCTCCCTCTGCAAAGACGCTGGCGCCCACCGCGATGTCACTCAGCTTGGCTCCTAGATTCCCTGTCTCACCTTCAATCTCTTCAGCTGGCAGAGTGATCTGCAGCTCCCCCAGACACGAGCCGTCGTTGACGTTCACAAAGCTCACAGACTTGTGTTTGCGTACAGACTTGACCCAGCCTCCAATGACTACACGCGCGCCGTTGTCTAGTTGACGCGCCTCACGGATGGTTGAACGTTTGGAAAGATCTGTGGTGGAAGCAGCACGCTGCGATTGTTGCGTTGGTGCTGCCCAGACGCTGCGGCATCCCGCTCGTGCGACGCCCAAGCTTCGTCTCCCAAGCATTGACTTCGTTTCAGCCACAAGATTTTTTTTTCACTGTATTTTAGTATGTCTTTTTTAAAAAATGTTTTTTGGACAGTACTTGACTCAGTTTGTAGCAACGGACGCAGTATGATGAACGCGGAGCGCACCGAACTGACGGAGGAGGACGTTGCACCCCCGACAACAGGGACCGTTAAACAGGAGAAATCCACAGCTTCTGTCTACGGTCTACGCGCTCTAGCCACGGTCGTGTTCGACATCGACTCTGGACAGAAACTAGATGCGCTGCATCCTTCAACCTGCGGCCTCTCGGAAGCTGCCAAGACGAGTCTGGCGCATTTAGCATTACCTCACTGCAACAATCAGGATGAAGGGGACACTCAGTTCATTGTACGCTTCCGGGATGGACCTGATGAGTCAGTAACAAACTCAGTTTTTAGCCATGATTCGGCCCTGCAACTGCTAACTGGAGACTGTGCTTTACGTTGTGCAACAGCTCCCAGCTCCTCTTCGGCTTCGTGCTGTTCCGACAACAAAAAGACGAGTCTCGGACTCGTGGCTACTTCCAAAGGCTCTGGTGCTTGTGAGCACGGAGCCGTATGTCGATCTGTATGATCGCGTGCTTCGAGTGATTGGACCGCTTTTCTTTAAGGTCGGCCAGAAGGTCTTAGACGCCGTTTACAACAACATCAATTCGTGGTATGTACAGTAGCTACTGGGATTTATTTGCTGCAGTGCTGAGGTTTATTGCTAATTAGACTGGCTTGTGCTCTTCCAGGCCCGATCTCGTTTTCGACACGCCTGCTGTTCTACCGTTGGCAGGCAGTTATATATCCTGTATCATCCCCAAGCTACTCGACTATGAGCAAATGGATGCAGTCTATGACATAACGACGGAATCACCCGAGCATTCACATTTTATTGTTGAAGCAGATGATGATGCTACCGATATACCTAATTTCAATGATGATGAAGAAAGTGGCGACGAAGGAGACGAAGTTACGGAGGAGTCTGTATTGGTCAAAGGAGGAACTTTGTTGTCGCTCATCGACAACATCCGCCATCACCATCTTTCGGAGATCTGCTACTTTCTAAACGGACGCACCAAACAACTCCATTTGAGGTACGCTTTGATTACATTGTTTAATTCTTACGGTTCTGCTGACTCATTGATACCTGCGTGTTTTATCGACAGAACATTGGACTGTATTCCAGTTTCATAGGCCTTGAAAGCTCGCTGTGGCTTTTGTGGCAGCTCGCGATCACCGGAGAGAGTTTTCTCATCTTATCCCCCCACGCTAGAACATGTAGCCAGGCTACACTTGCATTTACCAGGTGAGTTCACCCTTGTGAATATTAATCTCTCAACTTTCGTCGTCTAATAATCGAATGGGTTTGATTGTGATCAGCTTGATTGCCCCACTCAATTTCAGGGCGACTGCCGACCATACTTCACAGTCTATGAAACCGATTTTGACGTGAGGCCTGCATCAACCAAATGTTAAATGATCGAGTCACGTTGGGAGTTTAACGAAATATTCTGCAACTGTGACAAAACAGGAACTTGCAAGTAGACAAAACAATGGCGTCAGCAGTCCAAAGGATGTGACTGTGATTGGAACCACAAATCCATTCTTCATGAAGGTACGTGTGTGCATTGCACTCCATGTTTGAACGATGACGGACCTAAGTAACCTTTATCCTTTCGCACAGTCACTGAGTCACTGGCCAAATGCGCTGATCTTCCCTTTCTTAGAGCCACCGAAAGTCAATGGTATGTACTCGCTAACCGAACACTATCATTGTATTTTTTAGTTGAGGAATGCTAACGCTACGTGCATGCGCTACAGGCGCTGAAAATGCCTTGGAATCTGAGGAGACAGGCACTATTGGCCTTCGTATTCAAAGAGTGTTGATCTGGACGATTTTGAGAACAGTCATCGCCCTATGGTGAGGAGATGAACAAGTATTTCTCACTGTTTGGCTTTAAATGCTGGAAGTCATTCTCACGCGTTGTTTGTGTGTACATGTTTTGATGAATACAGCTTTTACGGCGATGTCCTCGCTACATGGTTCCAGATACCACTGTTCTCCGCCAACTTGTTTCTCCGCCTGAGATCCGCGTTACTCAAACTACGAGTCACGAAGAAGAGCCCTTTGCCACGATTAACGACGCGATCTTGCGAAAGGTACGAAGCACTTGTCGCTTGAGATGGAGTCATGTTGATTGGTTGCAGTACTTACTTCTAGGCGTGTTGTGTTGCCTGGTAACAACAGCACTTTCGCAAGCTCACGAAGGATTTCTTGCATCCGTTCGAGCAATATTTTGGCATTTGGAAACCAAGCGGAAGACGGTCGAATTTGTACATGAGCGCCGAGGACTACATGAAACCATTTAATCTTCCGGATTTACTCGCAAGTATCAAACCACGGAAGCTCCCCCTCAGATCAAGCAGTCGAAGTGGAAAGCGTTGTACACAGCTTTTGTTCGCTCTCCTCACTTTGAGGCGTGGTTCAATTATCGTCGGCAACGTTGTATTCACGATTTTGCAAAGACCCTACGCACTCTTCGAGAGAGCGTTGACGATCAAGTCCTTCTAAGCTCGCCCTTCGGCGATAACCTATCACAGGAACAGTACGTAAAGTTGAAGAAAGAGATGGAAGTCGCTCTTGAGATCGAGAAAGCTCGAGGTGAAGTGGACAAGCAGCAGATTCGCATCATCAAGAAACACCGGAAGGCTGTTAAGGAGAAGCTGCGTACTTTCAAGTAAATTCAATCGAGTACACTCAATTCAATCGAGTATACTCGTTGACACTCAACTTTGTTACGACACTACTGGACTGCGTCAGGTTGCTTGGATGGGTGTGCCTTTTGAAATGCTGGCACGGCTTCCAGCCCCGCGGCGATACGAACGATGGTCGGGTACTTGGCCATATCCACGTCAACCCGGTTGGCATTGTATATCTGCGGGACCAGATAGAGATCAGCGAGCGTGATTTCATCCCCGAAGCAATACGTGCCAGCCGTCTTGGCCAACTCCTGCTCCAACGCGTCAAAGCCTCTTTCCACCCAGAACCTTCCCACGCCATCTTCTTAGCAGCTCGCTGGTCTTCTGGGAAGTCCTCCATCGCCTGCACACAGCACAATCAACAGTTAAACCACTAAACTGTGTACTCAACTCGAAGCATTCAAACCCCAACAGTTTGTTACTGCACCTTTTGCTGCACCATCAAATTCTGAATGGGTTGAATGTCACTCCCAATAAGTGCACACAAGTTGCGGATCTGGGCTCGGTTGAAGCTGTCGCGGGGCAGCAGCGGCTTGTCCGGGTGCGTCTCCTCCAGAAACTCGAGAATGGCGCTGGACTGAGGGATTGCGTGGTCATTCACCACAAGTGTCGGCACGCGCTGCGTCATGGATCAATGCCAATGGTAAACACGGTTAAATACTCCAAGCACGGAGTGCATAGTCAGTTAGCGAGTCGGTCAGTCAGTCAATCAGCATACCTGGTTCGGGTTGATGGCCTTGTAGGAATCTTTGAACTGCTTGCCTCCATCCGCAACGAGGTGGATTGCACGGTATTCGTACTCAATCCCCTTCCACTCCAAGGCGATACGCACGCGCCACGAACAGCTACTGCGCCAGTATGAGTACAGGACGTAGCTGCTGTCCTTCGTTGTCTCCGCCATCTTCTTTAGTCTCCCCAACTTGAACTACGTACCAACGTACCAACGTACCTACTAACGTGCCTACCTACCTACTTACTTACCATCTGCTCACAACGGCGGAACAGTCGAAGACCTAAAAGGAATTTGTAGTCCTAATTAGGGATTTTGATTCAAATAGGGTTTACTCCACCTCGCACTCGTCTCAACAAACACGGCAAAAAAAGTCGTCGGCATAGGACAGAAATTGAACGAGGAAGCTCGAGTGATGCACTCACGCTCGTCTTCTCCTCGCCGCACTGCCTCCCTCCTCCAAACGAGAGCGACATCATCGACGTTGTAAGTCACGGCCCTGTTATCATCGAAACCCGCGGACTCCGGGCGTTGACTCTGGACGGATCGGACTCCCAAGGAAGATTCGAGGATGACGACACGCAGACGCCATGCAACAATGAGGACGAACAAGAGGCTGACAGTCCGTCCACAGAGGAACATGCGTATCGACGTGGACGTCAAGCGATTCCAATGGAGTCTCCAGGCGACGAGATGCGCAACGACCTGCTGATCGACGACTACGACGACGAAGAATTGGCTTCGTCACGCACTGCTGGCCTTGGAGTGCAGAGGTTGAGGAGACTGAGAGGACGGCGAGGTTTCTTCCACTCAGATGGAGATGCCCGCAGCTTCCGCTATCGCTCTAGTGGGGGAATTCTACAGAGAATTACGCTGAGGAGACGCAAAGAAGGAGAGCAGGACGTGTTCTGGACGGCTATCCTGGTGTTGACGCTGCTGTCGTTCGCACTTATGAGTGTGCTTACGATTTACCTCTCACAGACAGACTTCTTTGCATCACATCAGAACGACTTGTTTGGGACAACAGTGGACAACCGCTTTACTGTTGTGGCGGAAGACGACGCCCAGATCCTCCTCAAGAGTGGTAAAATGTGTATATTTCGTGTTTTTGTGTGGTGTTTTGTATGCTGCGGGGGCTAATTATCTTGTGTGCTGTTTTTTGTTGTTGATGGTTCCAGGATACTCAACTTCGGTTTATGCAGAAGCTATGATCGCGTTCGATTCCGGCGAGCTGCAGATCGGACGGCGTGGGTTGGCGTCGGCAGAGACCCAGGATTTCTACGGCGTGTCGTTTTCCCCAACGGCACAGCAGCTTTTACGAACAGGATTGACTGTACGTTTATTGTATGCTCGTCTCATGCTTTAATGATTAATTCTTACTTTCGTTGGCGCATTTCATTGTATGGATAGCTCCTATGATCGAGGCCAGTATTTGCATGCCAAAAAGGCAGTGGTATTTGACGACGGAACTGTGATGACCACAGCTGCCAACAGTTCGGGTGGTGTGAAGGAGCTTGGTGACTTAAATCTGGTGTCGCAATCTGGAGCTGTTGTCACGAGCGCTGGAGGGAAGCCGCTGCTCTTTGTGGACCCAGAAGGGACTGTGACGGTGGCCAACACAGAATCCGATGATCCTACCCTTAGTGGCATCACTCTGGATGGTACACACGGGAGTGTAAGCATTGGCGGTGGTCTGACTCTAGAACACAACGCAAACTCGTCCAGTTTGTCTACTTCCCAACCACTTCGACTTCAAACTAGCTCTGTGCTTATGGGCACTCCTAAGAGTGGCAAAGTGCGACTCACGGTTGCAGATACCGTCGGTAGTGAAAGTGATGATACAGAAACCGTAGAAGGTGAAGACGGTGCTCGAACATTGGAAACAAACGACGATACAGAAGAAAGCGAAAGTGTCACAATGGAAATAGCTGGGCAGACAACCTCGTCAAACAAGGAAGGCGGCGATATACACGTCGTAGGTGGCGACGGACTGGAGATAGGCGGCGATGTGATTTTGGTGGGTGGTCAGGCTACCGAATCGGATTCACTGAAGTACGGGTCTGTCACCATTAACACTGGCTGGACCAGGCGGCCTCGTCGCTCACAGAAATCGGCAGTCATAGTGCGTCTCACGCGGTTAACATTCACGGCTTTGTGACCTTCAACAGCAAGGCTGCTCATCAGAACAATGCCACACAGGTGAAAGTCGGCGGGGGCCGTTTCAACGTATCATCCCAGCGCATCACTCTTGATAACCGTGCTACCAGCTCGTCGCAGCTCCGTGTCAATTCAAACGATCTGCGGTTAGGCACGTCGTCACCATTAATCCAAGTTGGCAAGTTTGATTTGTCCAAGATAGCAGTTGAGGGTGGCAAAGTCTCTCTTGATGCAACGAAAAGTACTTCCATTGGCAGAAGTTCGTTGTCAATTGTCGTGGGCAATCCTAAGACATCAGCTCAAGTAGCAAAGATTGGGTCATCTGTGATCGAGTTGGATGCTTCGCGTTCAGTCGCCATAAACACCCACAACACTGAGGCCATGACAACCATTTCTGGTCTCGTGCACTTCAACGGCAGCTCCACCACGAACTCCTTAATGTCTATCACTGAAGCTATGGTCAGAGTAAACCCGCCAAAATTCCGTGTGGGTTCAAAAGGGAAAACGAACGTTGCATCAATTGAAGCCATGCACGTGAGTATTGGTGGCCCAGGTGCCAACGCTACCTTATTACCACCGAGCGGAAGCACTCTTGACCTATCCAGCGCCAGTATCAACATCGGCTCCGAAGGTAAAATATGTTTTTGAGTTGCGTAGCTGCTTTGAGGAGGTGGCGTCTCATCTGTGCATTGGGATTGTTGCAGTATCTGAAATCTCCTTGATGGGCAAATCCCTTGTCATGGATGCTGTGGATACGCTCGGGATCGGAGGGGAAGTGGAATCGGTAACGATTGGGAGTGAAAGTGTTGGCGAAGTCAATATGCAGGGCGGTGCAGTCTCGCTGACAGGTACGTTACGAGTATATGCCTGTATTTTTATGAGTTAGCTCTGCTTAGGATGCATGTACCAATGCTGAAGGATGTACTCTCTGCTGTTACTCCTTATAGGTGCAGCAACGGTCAATGGTGTATCTCTCCTTGTCCAGTCGAAGAAGATCAACATCGGCAGTAATACTACCAACGATATTACGATTGGGGCATCTTCAGTGAAGACAGCTGCTCTTGAAGCAGATAGCGTGTTGGTAGGGTCTCAAGCCAAGACGGTGTCTGTCGGTGTCGGAAGCTCTACTGTTAATATCGGCTCCGATGCTAGTGTGATCAATTTATCTGGGAGTGTGATGATCAATGGACAAGAGCTAGAGTCGCCGTCTTACTGGGCAGAGTAATATGCAGACAGAGATCAACAGCAAGCGATTTGGTTTTCTCAACGCTGATCGCATTGTTGTAGCAGTCGCGCAAGTGGAGCCACTTACAGAATTTCCTCTTCGATGGGACACCGGATATTCGTCGGAGCCGCAAGTATATCAAGTTGAGACTAGTGAAGAGCGTGTGCTCTCTGTTGCATCAGTGGTGGAAGGCATGGACAGCACAAGACACATTCAAGTTTCACTCCACGTATCCAGCGTGCTGTTTGATGTTAAAAGTGACGAGGCCCCACAGGCGAGCAAAATCCGGTATGTGGCATCCATTTACCCCATGCTCGACTGTTGTTCATTGACAATTTGTTTATTATGCCTCATTCATAGATGCCGCATTTACCGCCACGCAGCAGAACCAATGGCATCTTCAGGCACGATTGTTCTTGAAGTGAGTGCATCGGTTGAGCATTGTTCTTCCACAGCTTGTGACGACGGAATCTTTGTTGGGCTTCAAGGACAAAGAATCGTAGCATATAACTCTGGAGACAGCTTTTCTGCACGGTGTGCGTTAGCTTCAACAGCAGGGGGCAAGCTGGTGCTTCAGGGCGTTCAGTACTCGTTTGTTACCATGCAGCAATAGACAACAATTTTATGTGTACATTTATGCTAGTAGCTGTAGTATTTCGAGATTTTTTTCCTGAATACCCTCGTGCTCAGGGAAACACGCGAGTGCTGCTTCTGCCACCTCTTTTACACCTTCTCTGCGTGCAAAGGCTTTCAGGCGCACAGTGCCTGACAGCAGTTGACCATGGCCCAGCTCCCGTAAAACTGGACGTTCTCATCGGCTGGGCAGTTGAGCATTGCCGCAATGATAGCGCCAAGTCCACCCCGCATAGCAATACTATCACACAAAAAGTCTGGTTCACACACAACATCAGAAAGGATATCAATTGCAGACTCGACACGGACGCTACCTGATCCTGCCAGGGTTAACAGAGCCCAACAGCATCGCTTTTGCACATTACAATGCTCAGGAAATGTTTGCATAGTCTGCAATACCGCGTCAACCCCGCCTGCGTCCAAAATCCGCTTGCGGTTGGTCTCTGTATCAGCAAGTTACTTCGTCAAGATATGCGCGCTAACAAAACGCTGTAACCCACGTAATGGTCTTACCACAATTGTGCGCCAGATTTGTTAGCAAGACGCAGCTGGTCTCCTGCATCTTGAACTCAGCCTGGAATCGCTTCATTGCTGCTAGAACAGGATCAACGCCACCTTCCGCTACAACAATGAGGCGGTTTCGATCATGGTTAAACACGACCACGCTAAGGCACTTGCAGCATTCCAGTTGGATCACCAGGTCGCTTTTGTGTTGGTGCATGAGTGCCAGCACCGACTTGATAGCCAAACATTCAGGCAAGTCATCTTTAAGACTTTCATCAGACTTCAGCAGCGCAGTTAGCTGTTTCAGTGCCCCAAGAAGTTGCTGCAGGCTCGTGTCTTCAACCCGATTATCACCACTGTTCGCTGGTTTCCCTTCTCCATATTCTCTCCTCAAGACATGGACTAGCTTCATCACCGGAGTATTCCTGGAGTTTTTGCGCACTTCGACGCCACCAATACAACTCGCATCATCCCAACTACGGTGGCGGCGATGACGCTTCTGCTTGATGTTTTTACCAGATCCTGAACGATCAGCGCGTTCTTCACATTCTTTGCAGTACCCAGATGGACCAACAAGATATCGCGGGGCATCGCACTGGGGTGTTAGGCATTGACGAAGTTTGCGCGTTTTTCTACAAACAGTACGATGCATCAGTTCCTCGTGTGCAGTACATGCATTTTGATCGTAGTTGTTACCTTCACCAGCTTTCTTCTTCTCCTGTCGGTCTATTTCTTCTTCAAAATCTGTAATTCTCGAGTTTAGCGCCCCGATCTCAATATTGGCACGTCGAAGGTGCTCGTGTAGACCAGCAATGTCTTCATTACGCTCTTCCAGTTGTGAGTTTAATAGACATAGCTTGTTTTGTGTGTCCTCCTGTTGCAGCCGTAGAGTCTCTTTCTCAGCACAAACTGTGCGACAATCCGCTTCGTACCGAGTGATATTCGCCTGCAGGGAGGCCTGATTATCAAGAGTAGTTTGGAGCTGGCGGGAGAGGTCGTCAATTTCCTTATCCTTCAGTGTCAGCACGTACGACAACGACACATTCGGGGCCCGCTTGCCAGTAGGACTCTGTTGCAACACGCTGGAGTACTTACATCGTTCCTCTTCCATTTGCAGCAACTGCCGACTAGTGGCTTCTGCTTGTCTATCAGCTTTTCGTCGAATACGCTGTTCTTCTTCCCACCGATGAATTGCTTGTGCCAACCGACCCTCAAGGTCTTCTAGAGCAGAATTTTCACTGCCTACTTTGCTGGCAATAGCTTCACATTCAGCTTGCAGTTCTTGTTTTTGAGTTGTCACTTTGCGTTTCTCCTCCTTCAGTTTGAGAATTTCGATGAGTAGACCCTGTTTCTCTTCTGCATCGCTACTTCTTGCTGCTTGCAACGCCTCCACTTTCTTACGCTCCCCGTCTAAAGACGCCTGCAGTGATATTATGTATTCCATTTGCTCTTGAGCTTTCACAGTTAGTTGCTTGATTTCCTCATCGCTTTGGCGGGTTTTCTGCTCTTGTGCAGCAAACATGGATCGGAAGTGGTGCCTTTCCCTTGTCACTTCTTCTTTCTCCTTTTGAATTTGCTCGAGTTGGAGAACGAGCACTTCAAAGTTTTTCTGCTCCTCGAGCAATTCCTTCTCTACAGCATCAAGGCGCTTCAAGTCGATATTTTCACGACGATCCCGTTCTCGTTGTTTCAACTCCACTTGCTCAGCCTCTTTGGTAGAAAAATACCGGTCGGCATACAAGAAGCATGGGAACGAAGCTGACGAAAGTCGTAGCTCTTCCCCTGCGCGTTGCTGCTCGTTGGCAACCAATATTTCCAATAAATGCTCGGCAGTAACAGGTGATGGTTTCTTTCGATGATCCTCTATTGCGATGCCACCTAGCGGTAACGTCAGCTGTAGTACACAATGAAACACTGGATCGACTTGTTTGGCACACGATATGCGGTTAAATAATTCGTTTGTGGGTTTCTCCCCTGCACACATTTCCAGTAGCAGAACTCCAAACGCGAAAAGATCTTGCTCTATCGACGTAAAACTCTCATTGCTTGGGGTATCACTGGTGGCCCAGCAGGAGTACCAGATTGGGACGTGCAACAAGAAGAGACAGAGGTCGACGACGGTAAGGACACAGAAGTTAGCGAAGCAGAGGAACATCCCGTAGAAGAATTTAAAGATGCATGCGTATCAGACACCATTTCGTAGACTGTCTTCATTGCTGAGCTCGAAAGCTGTGATGGAGCCTTCCCTGTTCGTAAAGTCAATTCCAGCCCAAATCGACGAAGCTTGATCCGGTTGGTTCCATCCAGCATCACCTTCTTGCTTGTCAAACACACCCCCAGGCTTTGCTGTTTGCGGTGCAAAAACAACAGGCCTTGGAGAACTTGGATGGCAATCAAAGAAATCTCTCGGCGTGATAAGGAGATATGGTCGCGGTGCAACACGTCATATAGACTCATCGGCAGGTGTTCCATGACAATAAAATTGTTTGCTGTTGGTGCATGTTGAAGCTGCTCTAAAGGCGTCACCACCCCAAGAAATTGGACCAGATTCGGGTGGGAAAATGGCGCCACGAACTGCTGAAGCGTATCAAGAGCAACAGTCCAAAGCTCCAGCCGAAGCGGAGTCGGACGGCAGGAATAAAGAACAACGCAAGCCCTACCACACGTTCCTTTGCGTACACTCCAGTGTGGGGTCTGCGCGAGCAAACCTTCTGCATCCTCATCAAAAGCCACTTCTGAGTGCTCGATTGACAAGCCGCTCCATGGTGCTAGGTATGCCATGCCCACCAAGTGAGCAAACACGACTTGATTAATAAATGCTTCGTTTAGTCACATATTTTTAGGCTTGGCATTTTGTCATGTTGGTCTGGACGGTCCTGAGCTTTCGCGCTTCTCTAATAACTTGCTGCATCGAACGGAGCTCGCCTCGGCAGCCTGTCGGAGCTGAACTGTCAGCGTCGCTATCAACTCATGTGCTTCTTGGTAGTTCGTGATCGCACCACTTACTGCCATCGCGCTGGTCTGCAGACTTGCCTCTTCGCTCTGCATACTTTCCTCTTCTCTCACGAGCTTGTCCATATAGTGAGCTGACCGACGCAAATGCTGAAGTAGTTTAATCGTGTACGTATCCATCTCCTCTTGCACACTCCCTCTTTCCTCTTCTTGTGCAGCCCCTTCAAGCTGCCCCAGAGAATCCTCCCCTGGTCGAGTTATGCGGGTTTCACCAGTCTCACCCGATACTGGAAGGCAAAAGTGACCCGGTCTACCAGTTTGGGCTTCCGTCGGGTTCCTTCGCTTTCTTCTGTGCTTTGTCCATGCTCGTCATCTGCTCCATCTAACGCCAATGACCTCCGAGTGCGTTTGCGAAGGCCTTGCTCAAGAAGCAGTGGAGCAACATCCCCATTGTCCATAGTGCGCTTCGCAGCTTTGTGTGGTGATGGTAAACCAATTAATGGGCTCATGGTCGCCGAACCTGGTGAGCGTGGGTTCCTCTTCCGGAAAGGACTGCTCGCTAACGATTTCATGCGGTCTTTTCGTCCGTTAAACTCCTCCAATGCTCTTCGCACGGTGACAACAGGGTCTTTTATCCCAAAAGTTCTCACTCTTTCCACAGATAAAGCACTCGAGTCGCCAATAGTCTTAACTTTGTAGAACGAAAACAATGGTCTAAAGGTCATTGGAAAATGCCGATAGAGTGACGCAACTCCTTCAGAACATCCGACCAGATCTGGGCAAATGCATTGCACAGCACCAACATTTGTTCGTTCCTGCCGTGCTGCTGAGGAACCACTTCGAGTATCGGTAAAATTGGGAGGAGCTGACATGGAGCCAACAGTTGGAGTCTGTGGTTTCACGCTACGGAGTTCAAGGGTCTTTGCTTGATCTGAAGCTATCGACTTGAACAGGGCCGCAGGCGTGCCACCGGTATTTGCACCCTTTTCAGCAGCACCAGGGTCTGGTGTTTGTCGAGCATTGGTCGATGGCTTTGACGGTTCATTTGTAGGGGAAGCTGGGCTAGAATCAATACCGATTGTATTTGACTTCGTAGCAATCTCTCCACTTGAAATACAAGGTGAGCCTGCAATCGATGTTTGCGACACACTTTCTCCAATAATGCCTCCACAATTGTACTCGATGTCGAGGGTGTCGCCGATAGGATTTCCTGTGCTAGCAGCAGGGATGGCAATTCCAGCACTTTTGTGAGATTGATGCAAATCCAGTAATAGAGATGCGTTCTGTTGGCTTTCAAAACTGCGCTCTGGCGAATTCTTACAAATCACACAAAGATTATTAAGCATGGACTCCTTATCCGAGTCTCCGGACTTGTATTCGTGCATCACACGGACTGCATTTTCAGTGAAGCAAATAATTCTTTCCACACCTGACGGTAGTTGTTGATCGCCAGCCTTCATAGAGGTTATAACCGCTTTCAGAACAACTTCCAACGTGTCAAGAGTTCCTGTCTTCTCAACGTCATCGTCATCAACTCCATCAATGTATACAGCGTACTCAAAAGTAGATTCATCACTACGTACGGCAACACGTTTGACTTGGCTAAGAAGTCGAGCCATACATCACTGGTGTCTGCACCATTCCACTGATATAACACCTCTGCACACTGCGAGTATGTTGTTTTGAGGTAATCCATGCGCTGGGTGATATGGTCATGCAATTTACTCTTCGAGTGCAGCGTCACTACCCTTAAGTCACGTGAAGACACGACCCGAGATATCAACGGAGCCAACAACTCCAGTTGCCACTGAAACCCAAATCTTGCAGCCCTGACAGCCGTGCAACCATTTTTGTCCTCGAGTTGCCCAGCCTGCTTTGATTCGAGGTTAGCTGTGGCCGCATCGGTTGATACTGTTGGTGATGATGCCAATATCCCAAACGAAAAATCGATGGACATCCGCAAGAGGCGTAGCCGGAGCTTCGGTGTAACTTGTGTTTTAATCAAAGCATTTTCATACTTGTCGCTAGAGCGTATGCGCTCGCAAAGCCCTTGCCAGATAGATATTGCCAACATTCTCATACGTTGCTGGCTACGGTCTCCAGACAGTTCGTTCGATGTTGTGACCAAACTCTGAACGGTAGAGAATATGTCTGGAAGCAGGAGAGCGATACCAATCACGTTGGAACTGATGCGATCATGGGCGCAACTTTCAGCATCCGACTCACTCAATGTTTTCAGCTTGTCGACATTCTTGCAAAATAAATTATCTACGCCAGCCCCACGTCCACCTGCAGAGGAGCCACTTACTGTAGTGACGCTGCTACTTTCACTACGGCCAGAATAGCTGTTCCTCCGTGTATCGACTTCGCATATATCGATCTTCCACAACTGTTTCGCAAAATCGATAAACTGTTCGACCTCGAATACCGTGTTGTGGCCATCACTGTTTTACCCAGCCGTACCTTCACCAGTACAAGTATGGGAGCCAGGATCATTTCATGGAACCAACGCTTCCACTTCCGCTTGTTTTGCTGCGCAACTTCGACCGAATCATCCTGCGTTTTGCAGAACTCATTAAAATCTCGTACTGCGACGCTAACAATTTTCTCCACGACACAAACCCCGCCTCCACGATATTAAGCAACAACTCTTCCTTTAAACACACCAACACAGGCGACAATAGTAAATGCACCACGGGCTTCTTGAAAAGCCATTCGTCGCTATCATGGAACACGTCCACAAGCCCTGCCCAAGTCTGCATACTCATCAGCCGAATCGCGGTATCTTCGTGCCGCATGCACCTCTCCGGCACGTATAGCAATTGATTCAGCATTGCGAGATTGGATGACAACCTCGTCTTCAGCAGCACTAACGTTAACTGCCAAAGATGTAGTGCGTCCTTCTGTCGGTTCTTATCCATATGTGTCTTCATCACTGGTAGCACGTACTCCATAGTACAATCCTGCACCATCTGCAGTGTCCCGTCAGACCACTTGGTCAAATGTTGACTCATTTCTTATATCACCAGGCGAGCTTGTGTCCTTGTGGACGCCTCACTACTCGCCAGTCGACTGGCAATCGGTCTCAACCAGATGCTCAGCACTGCTACATTGCATGCCAATTGTTGAGGATATTTAATCAGCAGTAAATGAAGTCCCTTGAGTGCCTGCACTTCAACTGTAACCAGCATCAGAGGCATCAGTACCCACTCTTTTTAAACCTTCAGAGCTTGGCACCTACTTGCACGAGACTTGAATGGGTTCACCACAGCTTGTACCAGACTTTCCACTGTTCGTGGCAGGAACCGGTGCCTCTCAGCCTCAAAGTTTTGCATAATTAAGCACCACAGGCAGAGTTTGTAGGTGGCTTGGTCTTGTGTGGAGAACAAGAGACTCACTAATTCCCCAGACAGATGGAGATTTGCTCGTCTGAGAAGACGGGAGCCAAGCTACGATGGTGCATGAGGTAGGAAAGAGACTGCAGTGCTGCGTGCAGCACGTCGCTTGTTATACAGCGCTGGAGATCGTGACAGACTTCGCCTAAGAGAGCTGTCACGTGTGAACGGAGGCCTCAGTGTCTTCCAAACGCAGCAACTCGTTAAGAGACAAATAGGCATCTAAACGCGTCTCGGCCCCGAGATTGAGGGAATTCACGCCCACAAGCGCGTCCAAAGCCCGCGCCATCTGCACCTCCGCCGCCGTCTCCACCATTCCGTAA
Source organism: Phytophthora kernoviae (assembly GCA_008080845.1). NCBI lineage: Eukaryota > Oomycota > Peronosporomycetes > Peronosporales > Peronosporaceae > Phytophthora > Phytophthora kernoviae. The sequence goes on along the minus strand of VKKV01000368.1, from coordinate 54,932 downwards.
TGTATTCTAAATTGCAATATTTAATCTACGTCCGACTGTTTTGCCTCTAAAGATTCAATCTTATGAGAACGTTATACTACTATTATATAAGTTTAATATTATTTGATTGGACATTAGAAGTTGGACAGTATCCTCGGAACGAACGTGCGGTCTTCAGTATCGCAACCGTCGATAAAGCAGGACAAGATGAGCGCAGACAAAGGCGGCAAGCCGTGGGACGGAGCGCTGGACGCCGTGAGCAAGCAGCTGGACGACGCGTCCAAAAGTGTGCGCGACGCAGCCAGCGGCCCAGTGAACCAGGCGCGCGACGTTGTGCTGGGGGAAGTGGACCACGCCAAGGAGCTCACGAGTTCGGCCCGCCACGCCATCAGCGAGTCGACGCAGCAGGCGTGGATGCTACCAAGACGTTCATGGCGCCTGTGGTGGAGATATTCAAGCAGGCGGACGGAGATGAGGGCACTGCACTGCGTAAACACTTAGGTGTGGCTCGGGAACAGGTGAACCGACAGCTCTACGAGACGCAGTTGCAGCTGCAGGAGACCAAGAAGATCGCGGACGGCCAGCTGGTGCCTGTGAAGGGCGCTCTGGCTGTCGCTCAGCAGCGTACGTACAGAGAATTAGTACAGTGTCTTCTATAGTAGCATTGCTGTTGTGTTTTGCGTACTGAAGCTGGTGTCAATATGCAGAGCTGGTGAAGGCGAACGAGTTCCGACGTGAGCACCCGGAGGTGGCGGCTGCAGGACTGGCAGTGGTTGTGGGCGTGCCGTCCTTGCTCATTCGTGAGTTGGCTAGTGAATTTAATGAGGAGTTGTAGAGTGATTAACTGAGCCGTTGATGCGGTGTTACAGGTGGCAAGTGGTCGGCGGTACGGAACTCGGTGGTGGCAGTTGGTGCCGGTGCTGCGGCGTGCTACGGCTCGGACAAATGGGCCGAGAAGAAGCGGAAGTAGAGTGGAGAAGGGTACCAAGGGTGGCAGTTGGAAGCGAATTACATCACGCACGTATCACACCGACGAGGATGAGAACGTCGTGGTTGAAGTCGCAGACAAAAAAATATGATCTGAAGTTGAAGCATGTAAGAAGATCAAGAAGGTCACCACACTGAATCTGAATAGCGGTGTTCGTCGCGTGTTTCCATTCTTATGTTGTGCCAAATGTAGGTTCCTCCCAAGTCGGTAAGAATTAATGCGGGGCTGTACGTTGTATTTTGATCTGGGACAAATTTAATTCGATGCAGACGCGATGGTATTTATTCTTGGCAAAGTGCTCATTTTGCAATGCCTCGCTGTCACAAGCAAGGGTTTTCGTGAGTGTTATCTCGAGCAGGACCCGATGACGGAGTCATCGACACGGAATTTTATCTCTCAGTGGCCGTTTGACCACAGCCAGGAACGTGAGGATGTGCAGGACGAAACGACGACACGTTGGCGTAGCGTGAACCACGTAGCTGAGCGTATGCGGCAGTGGGAGGAGCACCAGTTAGAGCTTGAATCCGACCCGATGGACTTTGAGGCGCGATCTGCAGCAATCGAGGCTCGCTGTTTTCAAACACGACGAAATGAGACTCCTGAATCTAAGCCAAAGTCGGCGAATATCACCAGGAAGACAGCAAGGATTCGACCTCAGTCAGCAACTTATGCTCGCCGTAGCAATGAAATTAATGGCTCAAGCTTCGCTATAGCTGTACAGCCACGGCCTACATCTGCAAAGACCAGATTGGAGACTGCTATGGACAGCAGTACAGCTGAAGCCAAGGATAATGTTGCCTGGAAGGTTCTAGCTCAAGAGAAGTCTTCAAAATGGAGGGACATGCTTGCTCGTGGCCCAGAGTTTAAGCAGCTCAGCTTGCGCATACTGGAGTTAGAAACGTATGAGCTACTGTATAAATCTCTCCAGCAGTCACAACTGGCTGCAAAGAAACCCCACGTCGAAGACGACGGCGACGGAGATCGGAAGTTCTACTGGTACGATTCAGGGCGATAATCCAACAGTTCCTTGTGGAAGCGCTATTCATCTGGCGCGAAGTCGAAAAAACGGCAGCAGGAGCACGACAGACGAATGATGTTAGGTAAGAGCCAAAGATCACCGCGTACGCCGTCACGAAGAGAAGGCAATACCCTTGGCGTAGACCAACGTGTAATTCAAGAGAAGACGCGCAAGCGCAGCAGTATACTGAAGAAGAAATCCCAAAACCAACTGCAGGAGCATCAACCAGCAAGCTATACCTCTAGGCAACAGCGACAAGAGCCAAGTTCGCAGCGTCAACCGAGTACATACCGAACAGCCAGAGCACCATGGTTACTGTCTTCGTCGCCGAAATTATCCGATATCCGAGGTGTGGCAAATGAAAACATCAGCGGAGTGTATGCATCACGAGAAAAACACATTGCTCACGTTTTAGAGACGTTCCAAAGCCAGGCAGGCACACATCTGCGGCAAACAAATCAAATAGTGAAGAAGCTGAGGGAAGCGCAGCAACATGTGCAGGTTACGTCGAATGTAAAAATCGAGCCACGAAAGGTAAAACAAATAGCCAAGTATGCTATCGAAAACGAACACACTACTCGGGGTGCCAGCACCAATCCAGCGTCTAGGAACTCCAAACAGATTCCTGGTGGCGAAATCGGATCGGATAAGACAGTTCACCTGGGCAGCGGTAACCCAGAAAGAAACGAAGCGGCGGACTTTGAACTTAGGGAATCCCCACCACATGAATACACTCTGAATGAGATACCGCGGCCAACGTTCGAACAGGAGTCGTGGGTAAATCTGTCACCGGTCACCCCATATCTAGTGATCCCTCCGCTCAATCTACCGGAAGACGGCATACGCGAGTTGCAAGCGGCTGGAATATGGGATGAGGACAAGTCAGATGAAATATCCAACGAGGGTACCGGAGCCGCTGTGCTCAGCAAAATGATGACTCTTCTCCTCGCGATCTAGATTGGCATTTGTCAAATCATAATACGCCTTATGGAATAACTCTTGCTGATGCAGAATATACTAGAGGATATGCAAGTGTTGAAAGTGTGGAGAGACCGATGTCAGCAGTGCTCGAGGCAAGCATATGGGCACAAGGCACATTGAGCACTCCTGAACACGCGTTGTGGAGCAAAAGTTCTGTCAAATCAACTACTTCAAGCGTGTGGACTGCAGAAAAGAATGAGGAGGTAGCTACTTCCACTAAGGAAGTGATACTAGCAGAGGTAGTGCATCCGGAGGAGCAGCGTATTCGAGAGCATGAACACGATCAGCACAACACGGAGAACTCTACGAAGCAAAAATATGAGGCCATCGAAGAACGTATCTCTGGAGACTGCGTCGTTGAGCAAAGGATTGCAGATTTGCCAACTGTGAACCTGAAGGATTTCTCTGCTGACTTCTTGCGGGATCAGGATAGTAAAGATAACGAAATACTCACCCGGAAGGTAAATGCGTCGGAAGGAGTGATCAGTGGTAGCTTTCGCAACACGATGGTGCAGTCGAGACTTCCCTCGTCTACGCCAAGCTCCTGCGATGAAAAGGAGCTATGTGTTGACCAGCAGTTGGACGCAATATTTGTCGCAGCAGGAACGCCATTCGATTCAGACGAAGAGACCAAATACCGGGCACCAGTGACTAACTTTATCGTGGCAAGTCCGTCATCACCCGATGAAGATATCCTTATGAATGCAACAGGCAACATGGTTTTAGAACAAAGCGGCAGGGAGGATGCTAAAAATGAGGTGAACACCGCGGAGAATGGAGAATTTCAGAGCACGCCTGCATCCCCATGTGACGCTAGTAATTTCAACCTACTACTTCACCTCGAGCACGACGAAGACCCAAACGATGATAAAACAAAGGGAAGTGAGCGGGATTGTTGTGAACAAGAAGGTGCTCATTCTGCTGACAGTGAGGTTAAGATTGCAGTTGGCAGTGATAACCAGTCCTCTGAAGACAACATTGAAGCTGAGCACAAACAGCAAAGAACAACAAGTATCGATGACCCCGACGTTTTTAAAAATGGTGTCCCACCGAGATTGCATGAGATCACTGAAGTTACTGAAGCGACCACAAGTTCACCCTCGATTTTAGATGTTAGCGCAAGTCTACACACGGAAAACAAGCTCACGGTTGAGATAGTCAGCAATTATCCAAGCTCTTTGGAGCCAACATCAGCGGATCTGGGAGAACAAAACACCTTGGAGCCAACATCGGTAGATCTGGGAGAGCAAGATAACAGTAGCATTTCGTTGTTGGAGCCCACCCCTGAATGCATCGGAAACGTCAAAGCGCACCTTTCCAACCCGAGATCCTCAATACTGGAGTTTAGCGATGAAGAGAATGCTTCTGTTACTGCGTATGATGCTTTGCTATCAACCAGCTCAGAGGACCCAAGGATTGCTGCAAGGAAGCAGTTTTCACAGCTGCTTAGCGGCAAGTTTGCTGGCTTGATGAATGACTCGGCTTCTACAGATGATAAGCTTACTATCGAAGCAATGCAAGCAACTAGCGAAATAACTACGCATGTGCCTGCTGCTGCCGAACTAGCTGCTGTGCCTCATGCGGAGGATACCCGAGGATTTGTGGATGTAACCCGCAACCACGAAGGTCGAGAGTATCTGAGTGATCGTGCTATCTTACATGAGCTATCAGAGTCACCACATACAATGGATGCCTCGGCTTTATCATGCGGTAAATTGAATGACCGAGGTAACACCTCAACTGCTGGCGGCGGGTGCGCCACGGTGGTAAACGACGAAGTGAATGCAAGTGCTTTAGTGAATGATGAAACAGTAGAGGTCGTCGACAAAGACTGTCAGCTTCTTCAGCCAGCTCGCCGAGTGGATGTACACTTAAATAAGGAATCTGAATGCGTTGGTCGCCTTGGACAGATCACCGATCCCCAAAGTACATTTTTCGAGGTACCAAGTGAGTCAATTGACGCTCCCTCGTTCATTCTGTGACCGCCCAAGCCAAGAAAAGCAAGCAGAAGCATGAAAAGAAGCGTAGTCAACCCACAACGGAAGCTACGAAACCCGATGCTGAAAATGTGTCTCGCTCACCAAAGCGCAAAGTTGCTTTGGACGACGAAAATATGGTGGACATTTCGTCATCTGCATCAATCACAGACGAGTTTCTTTCTTCGCGATCAATATCAACTACTAACGATGCCGAATGCAGCGATGGATCCGGAAACAAGCAAGTTTCCTTGTCACGACAAGCTTCGACCCGTCCATTCTTGATGCGCGCTACTTGGTCAGGAGAAAATGAGAGCACGAATAGTGGATTGGAGTCGACTGCTCATCATACGCAGTCGTTGGAAGGACATGCACTCGATACAGCACCGGACGATATGGCTGGTCTAGTATTGCAGAACGCAGAAGCGTTTACTACTACTGCCGTGAATGCTGAGCAGGATACTAAAGTTGGTAAAGAAGACGACTTCGGCGAATTTGCTGATGAAGTTCCTGCTTCTGACAACGACTGTAGTATTATCGTCGCTGCAGAGCCTACAGCAGACATCCAATTTTTGTCGCCACTACAAGTGCTGGATGCCCGGATCGACCATAAGCTAGCTGTGAAAGTGCTTGAACCTGTCGCTACATGTGCTTCTACATCCGTAGTGGAGCTTATCAGCTCGGTTCAAGGGCTACAGAAGTGCGCCACGCCTGTAGAAACACAATCATACACGCAAGAGGTTTTCATTGCTACACTACATAATGAAGAGGACATCAAGGTTGAGTCAAGTACTGCGATTGAAGATAAAACCTGGATGTCTTCTACGACGACAGTTGACAGGAGTACAGAATTCTTGAGCCTGATAGACCAAGAACCCGAACGAGGTACGGATCAAGCCACGAATTTTGCAATGGAAAGAGAGCATGACAATTCGTCGGAGGAGCTACCGTTATCACAACAACCTGAATCGACAGCCACCGAACCCAACCTCATTTTGTCCGAAAGTGAAGCTGTCGCGAATGGAATTGGCGACCAACAGTCCACAGAACGACTCCACACAGTGGCTCGCCAAATTCAAGCCCAATATCGGTGTTTTGTCTGGCGTCGTCTACTTTTCGATCAATTACGCTTCATGGTGGCGAAGCATCGACGCCAGTCACGTCGGGCCAAATCGCGGCGCAAGACCAAGAAGGTGAAGGTTATAGACACAGTGGCACCAGTGTCAAGCGAAGCAGACGAATGTCCAGTAGAAGTGCTGGCAGTAAAGGCAGATGTGAGGACTACGGGCGCGAGTATTGAAGAAGCCGAGAAAATCTCGGTGGGTCATGTGATTGCAGAGGGCGATATCAACGTTTCATCCGACGTTCCTGCAATCTCTGTGGATGTTACGGTGGAACTACCATCGCCACCAATGGAAGACGACATTAAATCTTTGGCCAGAAATGACTCGTGCGAGTACGCTTTAGACCTTTTCGATGACTCGAATGGAGCACTCGACGTGGAGTTACAAGCTCAAAATGATGATAATGGCGTGATGGTGCCCATTGGAACGGCGGGTGGACAAGTCTCCACTAACTTTGCCGACCCACAGACTCTGGGTACAGGGAGCTGCAACACCTCAAAAAATGAAGAGGTTGATAACGGCCGCGATAGTACGGTCTTGCAGTTGGAACAAGAAGTGGAGCGGGTAGAGCGTACGCTTCAGCTCACGATAGAACCTACGATCAAACTGAGCTCAACGAACAAGGTAGAGTCTAGCCTGCAGCAAGTGCCAAGCTCTGTCCATGGTCGTTTCTCTACGTTAACGTTCGACAAGGAACCAAAGGCAACCGATGCAGTCACCATGAACACACCCAAAGGCCCTGAAGAGGTCATGGGGTCGCAGTGGGAGCGATACGCGGACAACACGACCAGCAAGAGCTGGTACTTCAATCCCAGCACCAACATCTCACAGTGGACGACCCCAGAAGGTGCCTCAATAATCGACAACGCGAAGGCTTCCAGTCCACGTCATCCCCACAATGCAACAAGAGGGCGCCCCAGACGTTGAGGCCGTCCGGCCTAGCGACAGCAAGTCCACACCGGAGCCTCTCGGCACCTGGCAAGAGTTTCTGGACGAGGCCAGCGGCCAGCTGTTCTACTACAACGCCAAGACTGGAGAGAGTTCGTGGGTGCCGCCATTGGAAAGATGCGATCCTATTGGAGTCGTGGCGTCGCCCGAGTCCGTCTCAACAGCTGCAATGGCAGCAGGCGCCGCCAGCGCGTGGGTCATGTACATTGACCCGGCCACTCAAGCGCCGTACTACGTGAACGTGGACACGCTGGCCACGAGGTGGGAGCCACCTGCCGAGTTTGCTGTGGCCTCGACATTGTCACCAAGCGAGGCCAACACGACGACCACTGCAGACGAAGACGAGTACGTCATCGCGATGGAGATCGGATAACCAAGCGTAGCGGCGCTTTTGTGCCGTCTTATTTGAACAGATTGCATGCCACGGCTTTGGATAGTGCCTGGCGCCAAGAGCCGGTTGGCGCATCTGGCAATCCTCCTGGTCACGAATGTGGTGCGCTCAGAGCGGAGACCGCCAAATGCCAAGTGTGAACTTTCCTGAAAGGAAGATGGAGCGATGGCTGCCAGAAACAAACGTCCGTAGCGCTGTCGTGCATTCTGGCCGCACTGCGCGTGTGGACAAAGTGCCATAAGTAATGCACCACATGCGTCAAAATCGTCTGACGAGCCAGCTGGGCATATTACCATTTTGGTAGGGAACCACGTCGGCAGCACAAAATAATAACTTGTGCATCATCTGCCAGAGGGAGCCCATGGCCACAACATTGTGGCGGTAGTAACCATAATGTAGCAAATGACAAGCTTGCCTGAAATGAGCGCTACATACTTTTGCTGAACTGTGGCTGATCAGCACCCAAATTCGAGGGCGAAGCTATAGTTTGGAAATGGCTTGTACTCTTGTGTCGCTTCGCGGCCGCTCAGCAGTGTGTTGCCGATTCGCGAAGTGCAATGACACACATCGGACCTTGCGGCCGATCTCTGCGCAAAAAAGTGGAACAAGCCATCGCTTGTCCATTCGTCCCCAGCCTTCAGCTCAATCCGCCGCCAAACGTATCGATATGCCTTGCACGGCTCGAGTGGAGACGTGATTTGAACGAGGTTGCAATACTCATTTTTAGGTCTTAATTGTCGAAGACCAACTTGCTCAGAGTGACTTTCTCGCACAGAACGCTCTATAGTGGACTGGCAACATGAGTCATGACGTCGACTTGATGCATCGCCCGTTATAAGGAAGGAAATCTCGCAATAAACGAACATAGCTATTTGGTGGTGTATGCTCAGAAGGAAAAAAGTCTACAGATACAGCATGGTGGACGTGAAGCAATATTCATGTATGCCATGGTTGAAAAATTTAAACGCAGATCGTCCCCAGCACAGCATTTTCATCTCGGAAAAAGGTCCGCCACGCTCTATTTTGTCCATTTTGGGCCCCGGCAGAGTCGCGCGGTTTGGTTTGCGGTGAAACCATCTGTCTATCGTCTGCCCGTAGAGACTGGGCATTCTAGCCCGAGTCAGTGAGTAGAGCAGGGTGGGCGTGCCGTCTTTCCGGCCTCTCACTCTGGTCTGAAAGCTGGTCATTTCAGACACGGGCTTTTGCACTCGAGTCTTTTGCTCCGATCGAAGGACTCCAAAAAACTCGATACGGATTTCTACCGTGGTGCATTGAGAACTAACTAGGCTATCCATCTTGCTCTTCAAAAGACAAACAGATAGGTAGAAGGCACAAGGAAATTTGACTTTTCCACAGAGAAATTTACCAGTTCAAACAGGATGAACGTCGCGTCTACAGTATTTGCAGCCGTGATGATGCTGGGCGCAGCGGTCGCCACCGACATCGAATCGGGCTTCACACAGGACGGATCGACGACGTACTGCATGGGTACCAACACCACAGCGACTCTGAATTTTGACTCGCTAGTCCCCAGTAACGTCGGACGGTGTCCCGTTGGGCTGACGATGACGCTGACGGCGTCTCAATTTCACGTCAATGACCTCGTCACTGTTAAGTGGAGTGCTAAGGCGAACGTCGGATTGAGCAACGCCATCTTCCCGAACGCCATTGACGCCTCAGGACTCCCAGGAGCCGTCACGGTCTCCAACATGTGGGCATGCACTTCAGGAACCAATTGCGCCACGAACGTAGCAGGAGCCCCACAGGTGCTGATGGAACCAGCAGCGGCGCGTTTGCCGCGGACGGGACAAAAGCTCTGGAAACCAACACCTTTAACCTTGGAACAGCGGGCGACTTCATCGTTGTGGGAATTGTTGCTCTTCCGGGTGACGCGTCGCTGTTTATCACAGCGGAGGAGTACATTGTGTTTAAGAAGATCTCGATCGTGTCAGCGGACACGCCGATTACATCAACGTCGGGATCAAGTACAGGGTCCAACGAATGGAGTTCGACGACTGCACCACCAACGTCAGCACCTCCGTCGGCATCATCGTCGAAATCAGCGTCGAATTCGGCGTCTGATGACGGAAACAGCTTGGATGAGTCGACAATACTCGGCAGCAGCTCAACAGATAGCTCTGCAGGCGACGACTCGGACGGTATGAATGAGTCCAGTGTGCAGGAGAAGTCAGAGACACCGACAGCACCGACCCCGGCGACTGGCCAGACCAACACGGGCTCCTCTGATTCAACGAAGTCGGCCTCGACTTCGAATGGCAACAGTAGCTTCTTCGCCTCCAACGGTGTGATTCTGATTGCAGTGTTAGTGGGCTGCTGTATTGTTGGTGTTGTCGGCTTTGCCTTCGTGATGCGTCGCCGTAAAGAACAACGCATGGCTGCGAGCAAGGCCTTTGACCTGACCTCGCCTTCTATGGCTAGTGACATGGACGAAAGTGCCCTCAACGGCGACGCAAATGCTGGTAAGAAGATTGATTTGACGTACGTCGCCAACATTTCAGCACGCAACAACGACAGCAATGTGCAACCCAACATGAGTGATGAGTCGTCTGTGGCTATCATGGCCTCGGCCGAACGTGGCTCGAGCTAAATTCGAGCAACGGCAGCTCCGTGCACTCGGAATCTGATGTATATGCCGAAAAGGTGAGCTATGGTGCAGCCGGCGCAACTGGCCAAAGCGAGGCGAACAGCGAGGACTACCGTGTCAGCAATATGTCAGAACTCTCCTCGCTTGCCAGCGGCAGCCAGAGTGAAGCGTCGATGTCGAACTTCGGCGACTCGATTGTATCAGCGCGTCAAAACAAGTACCTGCAGGGCGAAGATTGGAAGACCTCAGAGTACTCTCGTGGTTCATCCCACATGGACTCTCGTCTAGACTCAATGGAACAGGCTGAGCTCAAGGCTCGTGGATTTGGCAGCATTGGGGGATTTAGCACGGTCAGTGGATACTCAGATGGAGCATATTCGGAGAACAACACGCGCATCACGGGGTTGAGTGGAGTTGCTTCTAGCCGTGACGGGGCTTCTCAATGGCGTCTCGCCCAACGGAAGAGATATACATCGATGACTACCAGTCACGCGAGACGCAGGAGTCTCGCTTTACCGAAGACTACCGCCCAACGGAGGAGTCGCGCCAGACTGAAGACTCGCGTGCGACGGAGGACTCCCGTGCCACTGGCTTTTCTGAGGCTATGAGCGCATCGCGTCTTCAGAGTGAAGTGTCGGTGGACTCGTACTCGTTCCGACCGTCGCGTTCCAGTGCTGACTCGTACAGCTCTGGTATGTCTACTTACAGCCGTGAAGGCTCGCGCATCAGCGGACTAAGCGTCGACTCAAACCTGGACAGCTCACACGGCTCCAATTACTAGAAACAATAAGTGTACGGTAGTCGGCGTTTTGTCGTCCCAGTGCTAGGAACGGAAGCAGTACTGAGAAGTCAGCGAGTGAGTGAACAAGTGTCTTCTTGTGTTACTACACGTAGTAATCCTCATTCCTAGCACTCGTTCGAGTTGTTAATACTACAGTACTGTAATGTATGCGTTCACGTACTATTTCAACAGCTAGATGGTTTACTTATAAGCAGCGTAATAACATGCATGCACTTCTTTCCGTTTGCGTGCATATTGAAATAACAATATTGAATTGGAAGGAAGAACTCTAGCTTAGGCACAACTGGCTTGTTCAACTGAATTTACACCATTGCAATAGAAGGAACGAAGGTAACAACCTACTTAGGTCTGTTATCTTACACAAGATTGTGCTCCTTGGCGAGCTGCGTCAGGTTCTCGATAGTCGCAGGCTCGCACTGCACAAGAGCGCGCGCACGGTGGAAGTGCACTTGCCCATGAGCTCCAGCACCTTCTTGATAGGCTGCGGGTTGGCCTCGCTGAAGAGCGACTTAACCAGGAAGATCTGTATGCACCAACAGAGATAAAGCAAATCGTTAGAGAAGCCATGCGAACAGCTATCGCATTAATCAGCGAGTGCAGCTTCAACGTACGTTCTCCAGAGCCGCCTTGCGAGCAGCAGCGTAGTCGCCCTTCAGCATCGGGTCCGTGACGGCCAACACCTTCTTGGGGGCTGTTTCCAACAACAACAAGCACATCAATATCGCGCAATACAGCACCCTCAAAATTCCAAATACTCACAGGCGTTGGAGAGCACACTAATAACACCCGTAGCGCCCATAGCCATCAGCGGCAGTGTCAGGTTGTCGTCACCGGACAGAATGGTGATGTCGCAGAGAGCAGCAATTTCCATGGCCTGGTCAAGCGAGCCCGTGGATTCCTTGATAGCCACAATGTTGGGCAGCTTGTTCAGCTCGGCAATCGTCTGCGGCGTCAGGTTGACGTTGGTCCGGCCGGGGATGTTGTAGACAACCACGGGCAGTCCCACTTCTGCCACAGCCTTGAAGTGAGCGTACAGGCCCTTCTGCGTGGGCTTGTTGTAGTACGGGCACACCACAAGACAAGCGTCAGCACCACATTCCTTGGCCGCGCGCGTGAGACGCAGCGCCTCAGCCGTGCTGTTGGAGCCCGTGCCGGCAATCACAGGCACGCGCTTGTTCGCCACAGCCACCACCTCCTTGATCACGCGGTCGTGCTCCTCGTGGAGACCGTGGGGCACTCACCGGTCGTGCCCATCTGTTACAGTAATTGCATTACAATTCGTTACAGCCTACGATATGCAATGAATAGATTAGTTGGTTTGGTACTTACAGGCACGAGGCCGTTGATGCCCTCCTGGATCTGCCATTCCACGATCTCGCGCAGCTTGGCGTAGTCGACAGCACTGCCGTCTTGCGTGAAGGGTGTCACGAGCGCCGTAAAGGTTCCTTGCAGTTTGAGCGACATGATAAGCGTGAAAGATGAGGTGGCTTAGCCTTGACTGTCTATTTGTTTGTGACTCCGTCGATGGCTGTCAGTGTCAGCGATGTCAGTTTGGGGATGTGCGACTCTTGATTGGCTTCCGGTTAATCAGATGCATACGGTCATTTGATTCGCCAAAATGAAATTCAACCAATTAAACATATTTGAAACCGGACTATTCGGACAAAGATCAACACTCAAATTACTCGGAGATTTGTATGCAGGCAAGCGCAATTTTTGTTTACTCCTTGAACACGAACGCAGCTGAAGGCTTAGAGGCTGTTAAAGCACGAGGCAAAGACAGCCTAATAGTAGGTTGTACACACGCGGCAATACATGTCAGTGGCAATGAATACTTGCCGCTAATCAGCGTGTTTACGCAGTTGAAGTACATCACAATTCACATTAATGACGAACGAACGAGCTCGAAATTATACTGGATGTTTGTAAGTGTCACTATAGCGGGATACCTACCATTTTTGGCGGGATTTCAAATATTTGAAGGGTGCATCAAGGAGTGATGGTCGGTTGGAACCCCAATCCCTGAGCGCACTCGATCGGCTTGCAGCATACAAAACCCAAGTCTAACGCCCGACGAGCGCGACAGGCAGTGCAGACACCACAGCAAGGCAGCAGGAAGCCGCCACAGTCGGAGAGATGAGAGACCTGCAGGACTACAGCACGGACGTCGGCCAAGACAACGACAGTCGCAAGCGCAAGCTGGACGAATTCGAGTGGGAGACGTCCAAGGAGAACGTTATACCGCTCAAGCGCGGTCGGAACGTGTCCGATCTTAACAAGGCGCTGCGTGCGCATGACTCGTTCAGACGAAGATGCGGTTGGACGACGAAGTGAAGGCCAAAGAAGACGCCATCAAGGCGTACGACGGAGACGATCCGCTCGCTGACTGGGTCGAGTACGTGCGGTGGCTCGAAGTCAAAATGCCTGAAGACACGAGGAAGAAGTTCACAGTCCTGGAGCAATGCACACGCGCTCTCAAGGACAACCCACGCTACCACAACGACATGCGCTACATCCGTCTCTGGATCCAATACGTAAGTAGGAGGAGGGTTCTTGTTGCTTAGGTCGTTGGTCAGATGCTAACATGAAGCCGTTGTTGTGGATTGCTATTCAGGCGGATTTGGTGTCCAACCCCAAGGATATCTTTAAGTATTTGTACCAGAACAAGATCGGCGAGTGTGTGTCACTATTCTACATTGGCTGGGCTTACGTGCTGGAGACTATGGCCAACTACCCACAGGCGCACAAGATTTATTTAAAAGCCAGCCAGAAGTATGTGATGTGAACAAGTGTACAGCGCTCTATTCTTATTAATGAGTGTAGTGCTAACAAGACTACAACTGCTGATTGTGCTGCAGGAATGCAGAACCGCAGGATCTCTTGGAGAGAAAGTACAAGGAGTTCCAGCGTCGAATGAGTCGACAGTGGCTGAAGATGACTGCAGAGTCTACCAATGACGCTGACAAGGTAAATTATCGTCGTGCACTTGAGAACCTGCCGTCACATGGTACGCTAGATCTCAGTGATGCACAACGGCAGCAACTCCAGCAGCAGCAAGCTTTTGTCCGTTCGAGCGTGTCCAGCGAGCGAATGCGCACAAACCGGTATTTACTATTTATGAGGACCCTGTTAGACACGCTGTCGATCCTTTTGACGGTAATGGTGGCTGGAAAAAGCTCGACACCGTGCAGCAACAGAACAAGGAGAATGTCCTTGCGCCAACAACGTGGAATCCGCCTGTTGCGCGAAATGCGACTGAACCTGGGCGTCTCGCAGATCGCCACCCACCGCCCGGGTCTAATGGGCCTCCAGAGTCGAGCCCTCTCCAGGTCTTCGTGGACGATGAGTTTTCTATGCCTGACCACGAAACCAAACGACCCGCGCATCTGACAAATCGTTCTCTGACACTTCGACAGCGAGTGGAGGGCATAGCCACGGAGGAAGAAATGCTCGCGCAAGAGCCGCTGAAGAATTTCACGGCTAGCGACAAAAAGCTCGGGAAGACGCAAAGAGACAAAAGCACAAGGCGGATACCAGGTTGGAAAAACCCTGTTATGATGCAAAACCACTTACTTCCGATACAGGTGAAGCTCTATCCTTTGAAGAAGTTCGTGCTCGTGCATACAAACGAGCCGTCGATAGACGTCGCAAGCTTGATAGCCGGGCGCTACGAAACACGCTCATGGATGGCAACGCTACTTTTCAAGTGGCAACTGCGGACGTTGCCGCTTCAAATACGATGGTAAATACACCACGTGAAATGAAGCCAGCAGAACAAAAGTCCGCCGCGACTGCCGTTATTTCTTCGAGTAAGTTGGCCGACATGCAGCACGATGACCAAGAAGATATGACGATTAATACTCGTGTTGCGCTGGAAGACATCAACGGCATGTTTTGTAGTCCCCGAGGCAGCCCAAACCGAGCGCTTGGGATACAAAAGATGAGGACCCGGTTGAAAGAAAGCTCCAGTTCAGCGTGTTTGACGATTCGGTGGACAGCGTTGCAATGAATGCACAAGACCAGTCGCTGCGCCAAGATCCAAACGAAGCCTTTCCCAAACAAGTTTTTCAGATTTTTTCTGACGATGCTCCCGATCCCCCTCAAACAGGAAAGAAGACGTGGAGTCAGAGAAAACCCCTTGGTGCTCGCGATGACTTGGTGCGCAGCGGGCGTCTAACGAACAAGGACGTTCTAATGCAAGCTGACAAGGATGCTGCTACAAAGGAGTCTGCAAAAGGTAGTGAGGGTGAGCACTGGCTCTCCATCTTGCTCGCATTCTCCCAAGGATGGATTTCGCTATTGTTCGACTTTGCTCATCGAAAAGCGTCTGTCATAGCCATTGTATGCTAGGTGCCACCGTGAGCGTGACACGAGAGGTACCGCCGAGGTACTGTTACTGGCTACTATTTACTGTGTGATCTTCAAACGAGAATATATGATACCCCATGCGATCCGCGGGATTTTTGTAATTCACTAACGGTTCGTCAAGTAACACGCTGCTATCCACGGTAAAAATCACTGACACGAGGAGCCATCGCAGTGCGAATGCTCCTGTGGTAGCGTTCACGTTGGACCCCTACACTTTTGACAACCGCCAAGCGTTGGTCTTGGATCGGCGTGTCGACTGGTATCTGTGTTCAAGGCCTGACACTGTCAAGCTCCATCCACAAAAGCTGCCGCGAATTCCGTGCAATAACCCAACCAAACGGAAGCTGCGGAAACCGATCACCATCAAAGCCAGCGCTACACTTTCCTTTCAGTTGGTCGGGGTGCTAGGTGCAGGTTCGTTCGCTTACGTCTACTCAGGCAACGTTATCGACACAACCACCAACTTGCCAAGCTGCAAGGCCATCAAGGTACGGCTGACCAAAATCAATTAAGGACCACTGAAGCGTAACATTACAGTTTTGTGCAGTTTGAAAGGGAACGCCAGAACCTCGCGTGGGAATTTTACATCACGAATAAAATCCGAAAGAAGCTAAGAATTGAAGACGGGCTTGCTGAAGAAGAAATTCCGGTGCCTCTATTCAGCGGGCTTCACTTGTTTCCAGTGCGCAGTCCTGCTAAAAACAAGGCGATGAAAGCGTACCTCATATCGCTTCTCTTATCTTGTCTCGACAGAATGGGACCATGCTGCTCATGAACAAGGGCTACCACGGCACACTGCACGATGTGCTCAACCGCTACAAGCAAGTATGTTTTCTGGTCTGCTAACGCTCGCGGAGACGCGCTGTTAACAATTTTTATTCTCACACAGGCCGCTGTAAGTTTTCCTGAAGTCCTGGTAGTCTACTATGGCATCAAGATGCTACGCTGCATCGAATTGCTTCACAGTGTGCAAGTTCTTCACGGTGACATCAAGCCAGACAACTGGTTAATGACATCCGGAAATCCGGAGTCGGTACTCTCGAAGGCTCCCCAAGGCCTATACAAAACTAAAACCTTCCAATCGGGCGATCTCTATTTGATCGACTACGGAAGATCAATCGACCTTACTCTTTATCCAGAGGGGACAGTGTTCAACGGTAGTTGCCACGCGACAGGCTTTCAATGTGTTGAAATGCTCACACAGCGACCATGGACACAGCAAATCGACACGTTCGCATTTTGTGGGACTCTCCACTGCATGCTGTTCGGAGACTACATGGAAGTCAAGCCCCGCCGAAACTCCAAGGGTGCAGCGCAATGGGGATCACAAGGCCATTCAAGCGATATTGGCAAGTTGATATGTGGAAATACATTTTCCACGCATTGCTGAACGTAAGTGGTTGCGCAAATCAACCGTCCCTGCCAAATCTACGTCAGCGCTTGGAAGGCTACTTCACATCCGATCCAAGCCGTCAGCAGGTACGATCCTTTGTCGAATATTGGCATGGTATAGTAGGCACTTCTGACACCTATAGCTGCAACAACAGCAACTTTACAAACAGCTCAGGCACCAGGATAGATTTCTTACCAAGTCGACCGTCTAAGTGCTGCATTAAAGTGACATATTGATCGCAAACTTCTAAACTTCCATATACGCACGTTTCAGTCCGCTTCAAACCAATTAAGCGAGGCATAGCATTACTACTCGTCAGCAACGTCGACACCTGAGTACCTGTGATCGACGAAGCTCCCATGGCTCAAGCAATTTGTAATACCCGGTGACCAGTGTACGTTCCTCGCAATGGCACAACATACACACATACACAAGAAGCGGTTACCCGTGATCAGCAAGCAAAAGATGAACCATGTGTATTCCTACAGGTTAGTGTCTCCGCGCCGGGCTGTGATTATCCTGTGCCAATGCTGCAAATTGCGAAGCGTACCTGCTTAGCTTCACGCAATTGTGAATTCGTTCACTGTGGCGGATTGTTTCCGTACGGCGGATATTGGTACTGGTCAGCTCCAGGTGCACCGGCACTACCCGAAGTAGGTCCATATTGCCCATATGCCTGATATTCAGCACCCGGAGCAGTGGCAGCGTTTTGGTCCCATTGTCCGTAATACGAATTGTATCTGCCGCCATTCCAATCTTGTTGACCTGGCCCCCACTCTTGAGCCTGCGCTTGATAACCATAAGCGACGGGTGGTGGGAACGCGGTAGCAGGAGTTGCTCCTAACGCAGGAGCAGCAGGCGTCTGCGCACATGACATCCCAGGAGCTGAATTTGTGCCGGGTGCACCAACAGATTGCATCCAGGGCTGTGTCGTGCTATTCGAAGATGTCTTGGCTGGCTGTAGCCACGGAGCTGCTGAACCAGTGGCCTGGGAGGATGCAGCTTCTGAAGGTTTCTCCTTCGTAGCTGACGATATAACGGGCCCCTCACCAAGTTGCTGCATAAACGACTGGTACTCCTTATCGATCGCGGCGGTCTCTTCAGCAGACTTTTTCTTTTGGGTACAATCTCGAGTCGGATGGCTTGCATCACCACAGATTGCGCACTTAACAGCTGCCCTGAAGGTTCCTGCAACAAACAAAAACGTTTTAGTTGCGGGCCACACACAACGCACGTCAGTTTTGCACTACAAAACGATCAACAGGTACAATTTGCAAGGCACACGTACGGTGGGCATCTCGGTTGGGGCACTCCCATTGACGATGGCCTTTTTCGCCACAAATATGACAGTAGTCATCATCTCGAAGTGTGCCATTGATCAGGGCGAGCTCACGAAGCTGCTTCTGCTTGTGAGAGTTTTTCGTGTCATCCACCGGCACTAGCAGACTCTGCACCTCCTTCGCTGCTCTATCCAGATCATCATCGTT
Organism: Phytophthora kernoviae; assembly: GCA_008080845.1. Lineage (NCBI taxonomy): Eukaryota > Oomycota > Peronosporomycetes > Peronosporales > Peronosporaceae > Phytophthora > Phytophthora kernoviae. The sequence goes on along the minus strand of VKKV01000368.1, from coordinate 36,872 downwards.
CTCGCCCGTGATGAGCACGTGCAGGTCGTCGTTCTCATCAGCATTCGTTTTCTTGCCTTTACTTCCCTCTTTCACAGAACCCTTGCCACGGATAGCAATCTTGCAGTTCGTCTCACGTTCCATTCGCTTTTGCGTGTTGCCACGGGGTCCAATTATCAGACCGATAAAGTTGTAGGACGGGAAATCGTTAATGGGGATGTAAATCTTGCGATGGAGTCGTTGGCGCGTATAGTCCGCTGGCGGTCGGAAGAGCGGGTTCACCTTCACCAGCTGATCGATCGTCTCGCGTCGTCGCTTCTCCAACGCTTCTTTCATGCGCACTTCACGCGTGTTAGTGCGCTTTCCATTGGAATCGTACTGCGGTGGGGGTGACGGTGATCTATTCGGGTCTTTTTCAATCCGCGCCGCATCCATCGCCACCGTCTTGATCTTCATGTTGATGTTGTCCAGTTCAGCACGTAGCACGACCGTTTGCTGCTGCTTCTGAGTCAGCAACCCCGCTACTGTAGAAGCTGCACTTGGTGTCGGCGCCCAACGCGACTTTTTGCGCTTCGTTTCACCATCTGCACCTGCAGGTTCCACGGGGTCTCCCCACCGACTCTTGCGTTTCTTCTTGGGCGGTGCGTCTCTTGTTTCCGGTTGTGTTTCTCCATCTTTCTTTTCCACAGTAGCAGCAGCCTCTATTTCCTTCTCCGCCGACTCAGGGTCATCACCATGCTCTGTGAACCTGATGTAAGCTTTGAGTACCTCCCGATACGGCTCCCAGGTCTTCATCTCCTGCCAGAACAGTGGGAATGGCCCATACTTCGTCTACAACATCAACACCAGCAGCATTAGTTGCTCATTATGATAAAATACGTTGTTTTAATACTAATTTGTAGTCAATTAGCATTAATCGCACCTCCAACCAAGATTTCTGACGGAACCACTGCTTCATTGGGTGGTGGTAGCTCTTCATCATGGCCTCACGCTCCTGCTGCTCCTCATAGTGATACTCATCTGTAGGTTTGTCATCACTCTGCGTCTTGCCGTTGTCCACAGTCGCCATGAAGGCCACAAAGCCACCTGCGTCATCCGCCATGACACTCGTAAATGACCGCTGTGTCCCCCTTTCAGTCGTTTCTGTAATACATATTTCTGTACAAACAGTTAGTCCCTCTAGCTGTTAAAATTGTGTCATTAGACTGCCCAATCACAAATCAAAACCTTCTGTGACAAACATACACAACTTACCACCGAAGACGCGTATCCACCCCATTTTGACTTGGGTTCACTATTGCTGCTTCATTGGTTGCAAAGACTCACTATGGCGGAGAGCGAGGACGTGCTTAAGGGGCTGCTTGATGCGGCTGTACTGCATCCTTCGCGTCTGACCTTCATCCAGTCGTACCAACATGAAACCCTCGAGAAGGCCAAGAACGGGAGCTGTCACTCAAGCGTCTGGCCAGTCAAACTCTGGGCGAAGCGTATCGCTCTCAGTATCGCTCTTCAGAGGTTCATCTGCGTGGGTTACTGGTCGAATTATGCAAAGAACTGCCTGCATTCCCCGAAACTTTCTCCCGTGTGTTGCGTGTGAAGACTCCAGGGCTGGTGGCGTCCTTCGGTAGTGCTCGAGTCATCGCTTTACGGCTCTCTTGCGTCGTCTTGGACGCTGTATTGACTGCGGACACTGAGGCTGACACCACGTGGCTCCGTGAGCTGTTAACAGCACAGTCGAAGCTAATGGAAGCCACACTGAATGACCAGGAACGGATCCAGCTTCAAGCTCGCAAGGTTGTCCAGAAGATGATCAAGAAACATGGGCAGAAACTGTTACAGGAATATGTTCAAGTTATCGCTACGGACACTCCAGAGGAGCAGCATTTCCAGCTGTGGATGGTGTTGAGTGCCAGTAACATGCTCGATACAGAAACCCAGGAGACACTGTGGAAGAAGTACGCCTTCTGGGCCTTTGAGAGCAAGAAACGCACATTTGCGCCACTGCTGAAGGCGGATGTTCGCTTTAAGAGCTTGAGTTATGAGCAGTTTGAGACGTTGATCATGCCTTCGATGGCAAAAATGCTCAAGAAGGCTCCTGACACGGTGCTGGAAGCTGTGGGGCTCTGGTGCTTGCGGCACCTTTGGATTTTGGGAAATACCTGGGTGATGTGTTTCAGACTGTGCTGATTAGCAAACTGCGTGCACCGAAGGATGATGTGCGAACGCTGGCTGTGACCTTGAGTGGAGCTCTAGTGCGTTCATTCCGACAGAGCGAGCACATGCAGCAATTCGTGGATGTTATGACCGCGTTGCTGGACGGTAAGCACGGCATCCTGGCGCAATTCTACCAGCGTGAAGTTGCTTTCGCTGCGCTTAACGATGCCGCTGATGCCTCAATGACTCAGCTGGATGCAGCAGAAGTGCAGGAAATCGCGCCGAAAGTTATTGCATCACTACTAAAAACTGTGGGCAAGGAGGCGCATGAACAGACCCGGTATCTCGGGCTTCTGACACTTGGTAAGTGGCTTGCACTTGCTGGTACAGACGAACTTGATGCAGCCACCGTGACTAGCATGAAGACGGCGTTCAAGAACAAGCCCGAGCCTGTTGTGGCTGGCTACCTGCGTGCTCTGGCTGTACTTTGTGCCTCTAGAGCAGCTGCGGTCGTGCCATTTGTCGATGAAGTTGTTGCGGTGATTAAAGATTCGAACAAGAAGCCCAATGTGGTTCATTTGGATGGCGTCCTGGCCATTGCAGTGGCTGGTGCGATTGCGTCCGCAAGTAGTTCGATGGACTCTCGGATGGCACAGGAAAGTGTCGCGGAACTGTTGCTGAGCTCGGCATCCTTCGTTAGTCAAAGTGTACAAACTTTGTTGAGCACTGTAGCGAGTACATCACGAGAGGTAACTGGACCAGAGTCTCCAGAGGTGACAGCTCTGGCTTCGCTTCCCGCGCGCTTGTGTGGGTTCTGGCTTCACAGCAATCCGATGCTAGTGTAGCCTACTCGCTGTTAGTAGAGCTTCTCTGCTCGTCCAACCTTACAGTGCGTCAAAGTTCCGAGCGTGCTGTTGAAACCATGTACTTGTCGTCACTGAGCACTGCCCTGGTCTTGTGTCTGCATTGGAGAAAAAAATTGAGGAACTAACTGCGGATAAGGATGCAACGATTCCTCCAGCTGGAGTGCTTCGACGTGCGCTTCGTGTACTGGTGCCGACAGGTATCTACAACGCCGAAGACGTGAAGGTACAGATTTTTGCACTTGTGCTTTTCTCGCGCACCACCCGTTCCTTGTTGAAGGCAAGAAGGCTACTGCTTTTGCGCGCGAGTGGCAATCATTCGTCGCCGCTTCTTGACTCCAAGTAATGCCCCACGAAAACAATGCGGATGATGATGATGATGAAGATGAAGCACCAAGTGACGCAAGTCGTGTGGACAACTTCATGGAAGAGCACCAGGATGCGAAGACGGCAATCACCGAGTTGCTAGCCAATGCTTCAACTGGTAAGCTATACTCTAGAAGCAGCTTGCAGCGACTAGCCAGCCAGCGGACACTTGCAACATTGCTAGAATTCGCTGGTAACGGTGAGGGTGAGGACCTGGCCCTGCACGACGTTATTGAGGATATGCTGGCCAAGCGTCTGGATGATGAAGAAATTGATACGCTAAGTGAGGAGGATGTAGCCATCTGTCGTGCCCCTTTGATGAGCTCTACGAGTCCAAGAAGGAGGGCGAGGAGGAGGAGGAGGAGGATAACGGCGGCCGGAACAAGCGCGGAGGTCGCCGTGGCAATGAAGACGATCAGTGGGAGCAGGATCTGCGTGAGGAATTAGAGCGCAAGAAACGGGCTGAGCAGGGTGCTCAGAAAAAGGTGTACACAGCTGAAGAGAAGGCACTGTTGTCACAGCAGCAGGAGATTCGCAAAAGTCCAAGAGACACACCGCATCGTGTCTGTCGTACTTGAAACTATCAATATGCTGGCTGTCACTCGACCAGACGAGCTGCACCCGACACTGCCGTATCTACTACGATCTGTGCGTGTGCTGTTCACGTGCCCGCTCTTTGATTCGAGGCTTCCGGTGCATTGTTAGCACTTGCGAAGGCTCTCAGCCCAGCGTTGCTACGCGCAAATTACCAGGACGTTGCCAGCGCCCTGCGTATCGCGTTTGAACTGGATCAGCTCACCTCTGATAAGGCCAAGGCCGCTCGTCTTTCCGAAGCGGAGTCGTTGTTCTTGCGTCTGCTGGCGGGATTTATGGAGTTCGTGTTTGGTTTCCAGTTTGAGAGTGAGGCGGACTTCGAGGCAGATGCACCATGCAATCTAGTGCCACCACCGACACTTCATCTGATCTTCCCGGTGCTCCGTGATTTGCTTCGCTTTTCTCCGGACTTGCGCCGTTGGGCCCTGCCTCTCTTTGCTGTGCATGCACGCATGATTCCGGATGAGGAGGAAGAAGAAGTTGGCGATGTGGCGGCTCAGCGGCTACTACGTCGTGATATGTTGCAGTTGACGCTGCTGTTGTTGTCGCAACAGGCTACAGGGAACGCACTGCCTATCACGAACCCAGACCTATCGCCGGGTAAGTTGCTGGCTTCTCTGTGCATGGGACCCTCACTCAACCACCGAGTGGGCTCCCTTGCTAGGCGACGATGGCCTCCTCTCTGAGGAGGCTAGCGCCCGTGGTGAATGCTTGAGTGCACTCTTGAACGTTGTTCAAAGCGACGAGGGTGGCGAGGAATTCCGTAGCGCCAAACCGAGCGCGCTGTTAATCAGCCGATTGTACTGCTGCTGCTTTGACGCCGAAGAAAAAATCGCACGCTTACCAAGCAGATATGGGACGCTACGGGTGCCAAGGTCACGGCGCTATTCGCTGGACCGCTACTCGTATTACTGAACCACACGCATGGAAGCGTGCGTGAGAGTGCATCACTTGCGCTTGCAGACGGATGCATCAATTCCCCAAATCCGTGACTCCGCTGCTGAATAATCTGAAGACCCAATTTTTGAATAGTCAGCCGAAGACACTCGAGCGCAAGGATGAATTTGGTATCCCGACAGTTCGCCGCCCTGGTGCACAGGTTGCAGAGCTGGATGAGGATGTCCACACCATGAGCCCTCGTTTGGGTGTCGCTTTGTGTCTGGAGAAGGCAGCCGAAGTTGCAGGCACAACGCTATCTAGTGCAAACACCATGGAATTGCTGACGTTTGTGATGGAACATGGCCTGGGTGATCCTAACTCGAAGGTGCGGGCTCAAATGCGCAAGACTGGCGTGCAGGCTGTGGCATCACTGGGTGGGGAGCGAACACAGCGCCGCTGCTTGAGATGTTCGAGCGTTTCCTCGAGACCACAGCGCAGCCCGTCGCTTCGACTACTAGCAGCACTTCGGGAAAGAAGGCGAAGGCAGGAACCCATTTAGCTGCGCAAGAAGAGGATATGTTGGCACAGCGGAAACAGGCACTGTCCATCTATGACCACCAGCGTGAGGGCGTGGTGGTGTGCTTGGGTTCACTAGCCAAGCACATGGCTAAGACAGACCCTAAGGTGTCTTCCATTGTAGACTCGCTGCTTGAAGCGCTCAGTATTCCGTCCGAGTCTGTTCAGCGGTCTGTTGCCACGTGTTTGTCACCACTCATGGGCGTGGTTAGGATCGCAGCACGAACATCCTGGACGATCTGCTGAAACGCGTGACCGAAGGGGAAACTTTTGGTGAGCGCATGGGTGCAGCTTACGGTGTTTCGGCAGTTGTTAAGGGTCTAGGTATCTCAGCGCTAAAGACCCACGACATTATTCCGCGGCTAGAGGAGTTGATGAGAACGGGTGGTGCAAACGCCCGTCAAGGCTCTATGCTCGTGTTTGAATGCCTGAGCCAGCGTCTCGGATTGCTGTTCGAGCCATACATCATCGTAATTCTTCCGGTTATGCTCAAATGCTCAGCTGATGCTAGCCCACAAGTGCGTGAGGCTGCGAGCCACACGGCGAAGGGCATTATGGCGAACTTGTCGGCACACGGTGTGAAATTGGTGTTGCCTTCACTGTTGGGCGCGCTTGATGAAAGTGCATGGCGTACGAAGCAGTCAGGCATTCAGATTCTCGGTTCTATGGCGTATTGCGCGCCGCGACAGCTTGGTTCGTGTCTACCCCAGGTGGTGCCTAAGCTTATGGCAGCGCTGACTGATTCGCACCCGAAGGTACGGGAGGCGGGTAAGAGCGCGTTGCGCGATGTGGGCGCTGTGGTTCGCAATCCTGAAATTGCGACAATCTCCAGGCGCTGCTCGATGCTTTGAAGATCCGAACCGTTACACGACAGAGGCACTCCAGCAACTACAGTCAACCTCCTTTGTGCATTCAATCGACGCGCCGTCCCTGGCTCTTGTGATGCCTATCATCACACGTGGTCTGAAAGACCGTGCTGGTGATGCCAAGAAGAAAGCAGCACTTATTGTGGGTAGTATGTGCTCGATGATCAACGATGCCAAGGACCTGGTGCCGTATATAGAGACAGTCCTGCCCAGTCTTAAGACCCAGCTTATGGACCCGATTCCGGAGGTTCGTGCTGTTGCTGCTAAGGCTCTGGGTAAACTCGTGAAGGGTCTTGGTGAGCGCCACTTTGCCGATATGCTGACGTGGTTGCTAGAAGCTATGAAAAATGACGAGGTTGGGCCTGTCGAGCGCTCGGGTGCTGCGCAAGGTCTTTGTGAGGTTGTGGTTGCGCTTGGCTTCGAGCGAGTTGATCACGTTATGAGGGAGGACATCCTGCCGCTTGCTCGCCACCCGAAGTACTCAGTGCGCGAGGGCGTACTGTGGGTTATGGCTTTCTTGCCACCGGCGCTTGGCAAACAGTTCTATGTGTTCCTCCGCGACGCACTTCCTATTGTGGTGGCAGGCCTCAGCGACGAAGCTGAGTCTGTACGCGACGTTGCCATGCACTCGGGCCACGTTGTGGTCAATGCACACGCGCTTTCACACACTCGTGACCTACTGCCGAGCCTGGAGGCTGGTCTGTTCGATGATAGCTGGCGTATCCGGCAGAGTTCAGTCATGCTGCTGGGTGATCTCATGTACCGTATCAGTGGTACGCGTGCCATTGCTGTCGTGAATGAAAACGACGATAACGAGGATGATGACGAGACGTCTGGCAGCGCTGCTGGCGACCGCGCTATCATCAAACTTCTGGGCATGTCGCGTCGTAATGCCATCTTGGCGTCGCTGTACATGATCCGTTCAGACACGTCAGCTGTAGTGCGCCAGAGTGCTCTACAAGTGTGGAAGAGCGTGGTGGCCAACACGCCCAAGACGCTGCGCCAGATTCTGGAGGCTCTTATGAATGCTATTGTTTCAGCACTCTCGGTGATAACATGGAGAAGCAGACCATGGCAGGTCGCACTTTGGTGAAATTGTGCGCAAACTGGGCGAGCACGTGCTCCCTGAGGTTGTGCCCATTTTGCGTGCTGGATTGTCGCCTTCGCTTCCTACGGGTCGGAGACAGGGTGCCTGCGTCGGTCTGGCAGAAGTCATTGATTGCTGTACCAAGAAGCAGATCGAGGACTATGTGGATACGATTGTGGATGCTGTGCTGGACGGTCTCTGCGACGAGCTGGCTGAGGTGCGTGCATCTGCTGCTCAAGCCTTTGACGTGCTACACAAGGGCATCGGTTACCGTGCTATTGATGAGACGGTGCCTATGCTTCTCGAACGCATTCGCTCCTCTCCATCAACTGAAGAGCAGGAGCGTGCGCTCTCGGACTGCAGGAAATCCTGCGTGTCAAATCACGCGAAGTGCTACCGTACCTGATCCCGCGGTTGTTGGTGACGCCGGTGACTGCATCTGCGGCGCGCGCGATATCGCGTGTAGCACAAGCTACAGGCGCCGTTATTCACTTCCAGGTGGAGCGGATCTTTGCCGCATTCTTCTCGCAGTATGTGGAATATTTGGCTGATGGCAAGACTGAGTTGGCCGAAGAAATTAAGAGTGCGTTGCGCGACGTGGTGTTGGGTGTGGAAGCACCAGGCGTACACTGGCTGGCGATCGAGCTTTGCAAGTACTGCGAGACCGAAAGTGTGCTAGAGCGTGCGTTGGCTTTCGAACTTGTGGGCGAATTCTGTGCGCACACGGCGGTACCGTACGATGACCAAGCACCATTGTTCCTGAAGCAGATTGTGATACACCTGAACGATACCGAGGATTCGGTCTTGCGTGCAGCGTCTGGGGCACTCAAGGGCATGAACGTGACCACCAAGCCCGAGCAGCTGTCGCAGCACTTGGACTTCATTCGGCAGTCCATCAACTCTATGGTGAGCGATGCGCGGCACCGCAAGGGTGGCGTTGGCGATGGCGAATACCTGCTGCCTGGTCTGTGCATCCCGAAGGGTTTGGAGCCATTCCTGCCGAGCTACCAGTGGGCTCTGATGAACGGTTCGCCAGAACTACGTCAGAGTGCGGCGGCTGGCCTCGGTGAGCTTGTGGAATTGAGCAGTGCCCCATCACTCCGCCCGTACTTGATCAAACTCACCGGTCCGCTCATTCGTATCGCTGGCGACCGCTTCCCGGGTCACGTGAAGGCTGCTATTCTACAGACCCTCGAGATCATCCTGAAAAAGGGCGGCGTTGCTCTTAAGCCGTTCTTGCCGCAGCTGCAGACCACTTTCGTCAAGGCGTTGAATGACACGGCTGTGGACGTGCGTGCTCGTGGCGCCTCAGCTCTCAGCCTCCTTGTCACGCTTAGCCCGCGCGTGGAGCCACTACTTGCTGAACTGACGGAGCGCTTGCGTACCACAACGGGTGGTGTTCGTGAGGCCAACTTGGAGGCTGTCGCATCTGTGGTTGAACGTGTTGGAGACAAACTGTCGGCCGCTGGTCGCAGTACACTGGAGAGTGCACTAGTGGAAATGCTTGAATCCAGTGAAGATGCGCTGCGTGATGGCGCTAGCAACTGCTTGGCTTCTTGTGTGGCTTCCACCGCGAGTAGCGGCGACTTGGAGGCTGCACAGAAGCTTCTCGATTACAGTCTGTCCAACGTGTCGGCAGAGGACCTACAGGAGTTGGCGTGGCCGCGTCGCCAGAGCGCTGCTGTGTTTACAGCACAAGTGCTTCACAAACGGCCGGGTTTGTTGAACGCGGCCGTTGCGGCTACGTTAACTGCTACGCTTATCTCGTTGGCGCAGGACGAGCAAGCTGCTGTCCGCAATCATGCACTGAAGGCTATTGCCACGCTGGTAAAGCGGGAGGAACACGTGGAGGGCGTCGCCGCCATGGTGCCTGTGCTGGTGGAGGGCGTGACACACAAAAACAAGGACGTGACTCGTGGAGCGCTTCGCGTGCTGAAGCTCGCTGCTAAGCGCTCGCCAGAGCAAACGCGTGATCATCTCCTTGCTCTTGTGCCTGCTGTCTTTCAGCTCATTAAGAGCAACAACATGGCTGTGAAGCTACCGGCTGAACGTGCACTTCTCTACCTGCTAGAGGTGCACACGCGTCCAGAGACACTGGCTGAATATTTGCGTGGTGGCTCTGCTGACGCAAAGATTATTGGTGAGTACTCTCGTCGTGTTCTGAGTAAGTTGAAGGCAGATAGCGGCGATGAAAGCGATTAGCCTGCATAGCAAAATCGTAGACCGATGGCGACCAATGGTAGAACGCATTGAAGAGTCTTGTCCATACTCCTTTCAGCTGGTTTTATTTGATTCTCGTTGGCATCAACTCAACGTACAAGCATTCGTAGGATGACCAATATTTGGTTGATAAATAATCGTGCTACCGCAGGTCAGACCTGCCCTTTTGTCTTCTAAAAGTTTCCTTGGATCCTGGATGCCAAAGCAAGAACATCGCTGATGCTTGATAGTATTTTGCAGCACAGTTTTGCGGCTTAAAACTTGCACGGCAGAGGCATCAGCGATTTAGCGGCACAATGACAGACTCAAGCGGATGTGCTTGTGTGCCTAACGTAGTCCCAGCAGTCGCATTAGAGGCTAACCGGCGACCGCGACGGGGTGGAAGGTGTTCACCGTACGAGCGCGACCCCAGTGCTTGTTGCTCATTTGCCACGGCACAAATTCCAGGCTGCAATGTTCAAACAACAACATACACCAGTGAGTGCTGAGGAAGTTCTTCCCATATCCTTGCAGCAATGAAATAAGCCGATAGACGTACCCAACGCCAGCGTACAGCCATCGAAATTGCCGTCGCATAGGCAATCACCGTCGCAGCCACCGTGGTGGTGAAGCAGTCTCCATTGTCAAAACGAAGAAAAACCGTTGCCAAACCACCAACGACGACGTTGCCAATACCGCTACAACATTACCATAGCCAACATTTAGTTCTTTCTACCTCTATAAAAAATAGCAGCAATAACACGTCCGTACCTGTTGCAAACAGTGTGATCCCCGGCATCATTCCTACCCAAAAGATCATTTCTCTTGTCGGATTCCCCAATTGCAGATACAGCGACATCAGTGCACTCAGCATTGCACAACTCAATGCAACCGCCAGTATCCACACCATCATCGTCTGCACTGACACTCCGGCGTGATAAGTACACAGTACAAGTCCGTCTCTCATATCCACAACAGTCACGGTCTCGTTCGTTCCAGGGCTGTTTTTTTTTAAATACAAAGCAAACGTTTAGTACCTAAATTGATCTAGTCATTAGTTTGAATACTTACACATTTAATTTAAAGGAGTCGTCGGAGCAGAATTCACTCCAGGACTGCGACGACGTCGAGTCGTTCCCGACCACAAAGACGCTGTTTAGCGAGGCGTGGACGTCCGGGTCGCCGTTGAATTCCAGCCAATGGCGTCTCAACAGAGCAAAAAATAGCAGCGTGCAGACCGCCATCGACAGCAAGATCTGGTTCGCATTCGGCAGCCCAAACTGGCGGTGGTGGCGACGCCGCATGACACACACACACACGCACACGCGGACTAGCAAGTCCCCGACGTGGTAATTCCGCGAATGACTCGACGACTGAATCGCAGTAATGCTGATAAAAAATTCGGCCAAAAGATGTCTCAAAACCTGAGATAATAAGTATTTCGATAGTGAAAAGTTGAAAGATAGCAACATTTAACACAGTTTCTATTACTAAAGAACTGTAAAAACAAATTAGATTCGTTTTATCTATCTGACGTCACTGTTTTTTTCTGTTTGACGTGGGTGAAAAAATTCTGCCTGAAACAACGTCCTTTAATAAGTGTCCTCCAACGTCCACCACATTATTGCTCATGTGAGTTGTTTGTTTATCTTGTTGAACTTGTTGCTTTTGACTCTCTCACTCCACGCGACTAAACTCTGTGGTGTTCGTGCTCGGACGGTAAAACACAAAGGAGAAGTCTGCGTGGAACGGACCTGGATGGAACACACCGACGGACGAGTAGCCTAGTTGGAACTGCTCCGTTGAGTCCCCGAGAATAAGCACATCAGGGGCCGGGAACAACTGCAGCGACGAGTCGAAGTCCCAGTTAATAGGACACGCCATAAGCGGCATCGGACACAAGTGAGCTTGATCGATCAGCGTTTTGGCCAACTGGATAATGAAACACCACAAAGCCATTATAAATAACAGAGTTTAAACCATTATTCCACCCATTCAGCAGTACGCACATGCTTGGAGATATCTGTTTGGGAGACCGATTGAACAGGTGCATCTTCCTCATCCATGGGATCCTCTTCTTCATCCTGCTCGCTTGGCATCGGCTGCAGAATAGCATGTCGCTGCATCTTTTGCTGCAGGTCTTCGCGGAATATCACGATATCCTGTGTGTAGTAGCGGATACGGCACGGATTCGTGCTGCACATGACGTTTGGGACTTTCCGGGTTAGTTCACGTGTGCACAAGTCTGGCAACTACTTAGCCACAATGTCGAAGTTAGTGACGCCAGGGTGATCAACAAATAAGCACTGATGGATGCCGTCCTTACCGGGTGACGAGGGAAGGAGTGTGACGACCCAGGATCATTAGGGCCCGGGACCAACACGAAACGTGAGTTTTCGGCGATCCCAGGATATTTCAGAATGAGATTTCCCAGTTCCTCCAAGTACTCGCGTAAGTCCTGCAGCGAGTTGGATCCAGCACCGCCTCCGATGGATGCTGACATGAAGTCACCCATAAGGATAAAAAGTGTTGGCTGCACGCTTTCAAGTCCCTGGAACAGCTCACCCAGCTTGATCATAACCTGTGGATCATCCAGATGGACGTCGGAGAGCACGATAAAGGTGGCATGGTGGCTCCCTGCTTCTAATGCCTGGATCTGTTCCTTCTGCTGTGCCGACACCTCTACACCGAGAGGATCAATGCCGCCAAGGACCTCCAACGACGCTTCCTTGGTTTCTGGAGGAGGGAACCCCATAGACTAGACAGCAGAAAACAAGTCAGATAAATAAACGAAATATATCAAGCACAACAGTAGACACGTACATGAACGTGGAGTACATCGTCGATAACTTCACCTTCCACCAACACTACGCAGTTGATCGTGAAGAGACCGTCTGTGTACGCCTGACAACAGCAACAAACAACAAGTTAATTCTCTCAAAATAACCATATAACCAGTCAGCTTCATCCTCATACCGCGTTTGTCAGGTCGACAATGATACGCGACGAAAAATCTTCCAGGTACATTCTGCTCCGTTCGTCCTGCCCCAGCATGCCAATCACACGCCGTACCCCCGTCACACCCAGTAGTGACTCAATCCTGGACAACTACAGTTCACAGTTGATCCACATCTCCATCAACAATCCAGTCTCCAGCACAATAATTTCATCCAAAGCCCTTTTACCTCCATATACTGGGAAGTGTTGGCTATAGCTGCAGATGGTGGTGCAAACAGTCGGTTCCGCTTGACTCGCAGATCTACCGACATGAACCGGTCACGTAGCAATTGCAGCCTTGCTTCAGGTCCAGCATGGAGGCGGCGATGGGCGTCTGCCTTGAGTTCATAGGAACTGTTGTGGGAGTTAAAGTGTAGTCTCGGCATATCGAAAGCACCGAAGACCTGAATCTGCTCAAAGTCGTTCTCCGCAGATACAGCCAATAGCGTGTCCAGAGCGCTCTCCAGAGCTTCCAGCGTCACCACAGATGTCGTCACTGTACACATGCATATCTCGTCAATATCAGGCGTTTTAGAGCTTCTAAAGAGCTCTGGAGACTGTAAACGCACTCTTGCTGCGGTCAATATTGTTCTTGAGTGCATAGATAACATCTTCCAGCTGTAAAGAAGTCTCACTGTGCGAAATAACAGTGCAGTTCAGCATAATAATGAAGTTATTAGAAATTCATACTGATTGTCTTCAAGATGAGTTTTCATAGGGTTCTACTGAGTGTTGGGAGGATATTTTCATATGTATAGGATTGCAAGACAGATACTCACTTGGTGAGCTCTTCAGTAAGACGTCGCAATGCGTCGGCGTGGAGCGATAGTCCTTGCAATTTGCACGCACGAAGCACACGCTTGGATGCCATGATCGTTTTCCCGCGCTTCTGGCTAACTGTACCATATAATAGGTACATAATGACAAAATGGTACAATGTACCGTTCATTCATCTACAATAACTACATTATGGGTTCTCACTTTAGGCAGCAGCAACTTCGATGAGGCTGATCTACCAAGCCTCTCGAGCTGTACAGGGTGGAAATTGTACCGATCATCTTGCTGCCGACCCCTCTATCCTGCCGCGAAATCGAAGCAGTTTGCGACCCTTTGGCAGCAAGTTGGACTCTCAGCGAGAATAACAGATCAGCCACACACAAGAAGAGGGACCAGTGCGAGCTAGAATGTGGCAAGCGATGGATCTCAGCCGAGTATCGAACTACCATCAAGCCCGTTATATGATGCGTGTCAAACATCGCAGGCATCAAACATGATTACCTTTACACCTACTTTGCTTGCCAGCGCTGCTGAAGAGGAAGAAAGCACAACTCCTCGTCGTATCATCACAGCCAGAAATGGCCACACTCCGACGAGCAAACAGAGTAAACCTAAGCGTACGCGGCGTACGATGTGCCATAATGATGAGCCAGACGACTTGGTCAGCTCGCTAAGGACTCTATTGAATTGGCTTACTACAGAGGGCCATTATGCGAGGTGGCGTGGTGATGAATAGCGTGTAGTGATTAGCTGAAAGAATTGTGATAGGATGCTGCAGTCGATCTCGTCCTCGTCATAGTCGTGTAGGTCGAAAAGGAGGTGGATGCAGTGCAAAGAGAAGCGTCGATGAAGCAAGGAACTGTAGTGAGCTCTGATTTTCGCTCACCATGATTGCCGTGGTATGGTGCTATCTGCTCGGCAGCGTTGTTTTGATTCTGTCTGGCGATCTTGCTGCTGCCGACGTTCGATGGGGTTGTTAGTTCTGAATCAATTTGCTTGGCTAAACTCTTGGTACGTCTGGTCTTGCTGCTGCCAAAAGTGAGAACCCCTATTGTTGACAACTTTGATTAGCATGGGATGCAGTCTATTTGGCCCAAACGGCATACGTTAAGCGCCATCAAAATCGGATTAGTTCGTGGTGCTACGTCTGCTGTAATCTAGTACGTCTGGTTGCCACCTTGGCCCAGTCCCAGTACGTAGCTCATGCTCTGTGCGTCGCGCACTGCTGACGCGTCTCCCATGGCCTCAGACACACGCGAAAACGAATTCCAGCACTGGGCGCTTTGCGGTCGCGCACTTAGTCTGCAATGCAAAGAAGACGATGTTAGGGTCAATGTACGGGCAAATTGTGTGCCTTCAGCTTCCCAATGCATTACCGTTCGTTGAGGAGAAGCTTCGCGAGCCGCAGATCGTCGCACTTGCTAGCACTAATGATAACGACAGTACGTACACGACGAGTTAATGCATACTGGCAGGGTTCAAGAAAAACAAATAGCATCGTACCATTCGATAAGTAGTAGCTCTACAACGTCATGGTCTACTACGGTTCCACCGAGGATCTGAAGCTTTCCACGGACTGATAAGAGTGCTTGAGTTGCATCTTTAAAGCGCCCCTGCATCGGACAAAGCAATCGTTAACGATTCGAATCACCACAGAACTGTTTGCTCCACAAACCTCTGAATATGCTTGGAACCCCTTGCAAACGGTAGTGTACACCAAGTTCAGCTCGCCTAGTATATCACCAAGTATGCTCTGTTAAACTTTCTGCCATTAGCACTTCCACCAAGCTACACCAAACATTACCTGATGAAGGGGGATAGCTATATTGGAAAAAGCTGGAGCCCAGCTGGGTCTCCAACCGAGCAGTATCGACGAGAGGTTCTTCTGCTAGCGGTTCCAACGGTACAGGAGTTGAGCTGGTTGGCACGCACGATAATATGCTCTGCACGATGCACCGATAACGATTAGATAAAAAGCTGCATGACAACCAAAATACAATGTCACCTTAGGACTTACGTATCGGAGTACTCTTGCAAGTGGGTGCAAACCAGCAATCGCAGCTTCACTGTCATTCAAAGACGACAGTACTGCAGACCAGTTCTCAAGGAGTTGTTCGCCTAGTTCTTCTGTGTCCTCTCCTGCAAAACGCAGTCTCCAGAAGAGCTGTGTAGCGTCACACATTGTGGCCACAGAGTGGAGTGCGCCGTCATGCTGACGGGGAAAGATGTCGACTTCCACCATCTTGTTGATGCGGTCGTACTTGCCTAAGTCCAGCAGATACAACGCCCACTGGAAGTACAGATGGTACTCGAGCGGTCCACCATTGTCGAAGTGTGCCCTAAACTGGTTTGCATAGCTCGCTCCGTGATTAGCATTACCACGCGCTTCTAGGACGTGCAGCATTGTATGAACTAGAGATGCAAAGCACCACACACCAAAATGCACACCATATCAGCATTACAGAGAGCACATTCCTAAAACAATGACCGATATCAACATGACATACACGCCCAGCGATCATTGCCGTTCAGAGACAGCGCCTTTTCCGCGAGAGCCTCGGCGGCATCCAGTCGTCCAGCTGCTTGCATGCCATACGCCTGCATACTCAGCAAGTGGCTGTATCCAGTGTCGTTCGGTGACCAAGACGGCAGTCGTCGCGTCACCGTCGCCAACATATTCTTGTAGTCGCTGCATCATCCAGCAAGCACACACACACACACACACAAACAAAAATAACAATCAGCTATTTACTACAAAACTACATTGCATCTCCTCCAAACTATTACCCGATGAACCGATAAATATCGTAGCAGCATCGCAACGCTAAAAGATCTTTATGATCCTGCAGCAAGATCGTCTCGTACACTGCAGCAGCTTCGCGGTGTCGACCGTGCACCATCGCGTCCAGAGCTAGCACGTGCATCTTCTCACCAGTTGTCGGCTCTCCTGTTCATCCACAGACACAATTCTCAGATCTTGTAAACAAACAAAACAACTCCAATCCAGTTCTCCATCCAACCTTCTTTTGCAATTTTGGTCGCCTTCTCGAGCCTCATAGCAGCCTCCAGCTCGTCCTGGTGCATGAGCGGAGCTAAACACTGACTGGCTCCCACCAGCACGTGGCCCATGAGGAACGTTTTGTCGTCTTCTAAAACCTGTTGCAATAAGAACTTTGGGTACGAATTCATCGACACAAACTGTGAAGAATACAAGGGTCAGTAGCTAAAACAATAAGTTATCAATTATTACTCCGAGCAATTAAATAATTGTGCACTTACGTCCAGTAGCGCCAGCTCGTAGGCCTGTTGCTTGCCAGTGTTGCGGCCCAGCGACTGGTTTCGCGCACCTTCGAACTCGCCGATGCCGAAGATGGAGCCCAGAAGCGAGATGGAGCGCGTTGAGCTGCCACGAAGGAGCTGCCCAGACCTGCGACGGAGCAACATGATGTGCGGCGGCCAGAGGCTGTGTGAAATGCTAGCCCGCAAGTTAAATAACGCGGGACGCCACACTTAATAAAACCAAATCATTTTAGTTACCTACATCCCGCGGACAGTTCAGAAATATTCCCGCGGGAGATTAATAAAACTCAGTATACATGTATACTGTAGACAAATTTAGATCGATGTAGATTTCAGATGACGAACGTCAACTTGGAAGACAAAGCAAGACATTGAAAGACAATCTCAAGGCATCTAAAAAGGCACATTACTTTATCCTTTAATTTTCGATTACAATTGTTACGACTGCGCTTCGGCTCAAGACACAATGAGGTGATACGTTAAAAGCTACAGACACGACATTCTCAAACTCACTTCACTCGGACGCTTCCTTTTCGCGTCGCTCACTCACATCGAGAACACCAGGTGGGTGGAAAAAATCCTCAAAGCATATGCGGGTTGTTGGGCCAGCTCTGCATGGAGGAATTGCCGCCCTGATACGAGCTGCTTTCATTGGTAGCAGCTGGGGCGCCCACGCCAGCGTTGGCGTTAGTGGCGGATGCAGGCACATTTTCTAGCAGCTCGTCCCAGGGCTGACCTGTGCCACCAACGTACATGCCAGGGGCTCCTTGATACGTCGTCGGCGCATATTCACTTCTCTGACCATGAACAATAGCTTCATTCCTGACCGGAGCCGACTGCATCTGCTGTTGTTGTATGTTGGCGTAGCCCATGGCTGTCTTTTCCGCCTTTACTTCGTCTGCATATGGAGAGTAGGTTGTGGACGGGCGCGCATACTCTGATGAATACAGCTGCTGATGTTGCTGGGACTGGGCATGGGCATAATCAAAAGGCGACGTAGCTGGTGGTGAAGGCCGTCCATAGTGCGAGTATGCTGCCCCTGTTTGCTCCATTGGTGGTGGCTGTAGCCCAAAGCGACTAGCCTTGACATTCCCCTCAGGTGTGCGCATCTTCTTTACCGGACGCAACACGTGTTGGTCTGATTGGCTCACTTGCTGTAGGAGCGTAGGAATTGTTGGTCCATTGTCCTGATGTGTTTGCCCTAGAGCAGAAGACGAATACATAGCTGCACCAGTACTCCACGGCCCCGAATTCACTTGACTGTCTCCCGATGGGTTCGCCAGCATGGGCGGCATCGGCGAAACGCTGGTTGTGTTGGCTGGCGAAGGGTGGTGATACCACGACAGCAACTCGTCAAACTTGCCAGCTCGCAGCAACTGCGATGCATGCTTACGCTTCTTAGCGTCCGATACATCGAGTCCCATCACAGGCTGTCCCACCAGCACCGCAAACTTCAGAAAGTTGCTCACCCAGAACTGTTGCACAGCACAGCGTAGATTCTGGGTCTCAACTAGAGCACCTTCATCTGTGTTATTCTCGCGACGAAACTGATCCACTAGCTCCTGTCGGAAGACTTGTTCCAGTCTAGAAAACTCTCGTTGCCTCCTCGCGTGGTCCATCGGATCGAATTGAATCGCTTTCTCGCCCCTCGTCGGCTTAGTGACCCGAAAGGTTCTCTTACCGAGTGCATTCTTCTGAAATTTCTTGGACAACCTCATTGTCGAACAGTTGAGCAGCTTGGCTAGAACCAATCGAATGGGCGTGCCATGCGCCAGTGGTAGTGCCTGGCGGTCGAACTCGCAGAGAATGCCGTCGATGAACTTCTCCTCGGGACGAGTCCACTTGCCGCTTCGTGGAGTTGGCTCCACCATCATATTGATCGTCTCTGAAATCGCTACCTGTTCCAGTGGCGAAGAGCACAC
This sequence comes from Phytophthora kernoviae, assembly GCA_008080845.1. NCBI lineage: Eukaryota > Oomycota > Peronosporomycetes > Peronosporales > Peronosporaceae > Phytophthora > Phytophthora kernoviae. The sequence continues at coordinate 18,313 of VKKV01000368.1, read as the reverse complement.
TGGACACTGCTCCAGCGGCCACACGTGTACACAACGAGAGTGGAATGTATGACTACAATTAGGAGCTATAAGTACCGGGTCTGGGTGTTGGCACACATCGCATCCCTGCTCCATGGGGAGCGACTGTGAATGTGTGGGCTGTGTTGTCTGGTACACTGCAGAGGGCTTGTGCTCTAGCGGAGACTCTGCATATGGGAACTGTGAGATGGCGACGGGGGTACGACTTGGCTGGTAAAAAGAATGCTGCGGCGTGTACTGCTGTGTCAGTGCCTGATGGGGGTAATAACCTGTAGCTTCGAGAGTCGGGCGCATGCTGGGGACTGAGGGGCGGACGTCGTTGGCGCCACCACCACCGGACGCAGGTTGGTTGTACTGATGGTAATCATCATACGAGTCGTATTCGGTCTGTTGGTGGCCACCTGGCTGCATGGTCGAATCCTTGAAGACCGACTCAAAAACTGATGCTCGAGCCTCACAAATCATCCAGTGAGGGAAGGCGAGCAATTCAGCAATTGGGAGGCACTTGCCTGTCAACGAGTATGCGTTCTAGTCTCGAGACGAACGCTGTGAGCAGTAATGGATATTTTCCAGAGTGAGGCTCAAGTCGACACGTTTAGAGGAGGAGGAGCGGCCAAAGGGTTGGCTGGCTCAATTCGTATTGTGTAAGTACAGTATCAGCGATACACCCCACTCAAAAACACACACACTAGACGGTCCAAGGACTAACTCCTCTTTTTGTCGTGTGCATTCTTGCGCTTCCTTTCCCTTTCTGGCGTTGGCTCTCTCCGCTGGAGTTTCCTGTGTTCGCTTGGGGTAAGGCTAAGACGCACAAAGTGTTGCCACAATCGCGTTTGAAGACGCTGCGATTTGCTGATGCCGCTAATTGTATGACGCCTCTCTTCTGCGGACTGTGGAAAATGAGCCCGGCTCTGTTGACTCTGTTGGCTGCACGGCCCGATGCTGCCAAATCCCACAGCCGGCGTATGTTGCAGTAGCTGGCGCCGGGGAAGTTATTGTGTGGGTCACGATTGGGGCTTGAGTCAAGCTGTACACGGGTGGGACTGGCATGGTTGTTCCCGTTTGCGACTCTCCGCCACGTTTGATGCGTGCGAGTTGGAATTCGGTGCGATCGGCGTGCCGCCCTGTGGGTGCAAATCTTGTAGCTACATGTATGTTTAATCGTCTGCCACTCAGTTCTGCCCTGCTGGTTGTCTGCAACCCAGCAGGTCGTACGCCCGATCCTTCAATTGAGCGGGACGAAAAGGACTGGCAGCGCGCTGGGAGCTAGCACAGGATAGGACCACAACACCGCCCACCTGCTGGCAAGCACGTACTCCATGCTCCGCTGATTGAAATATCGACACCACATGGACAGGGTAAACGACATGATGCAGTGAAGCGACAGATGGGAGCAACCGCTGACTTAAAAGACAGACAATGATAACGGCAGCTGCCTACACTTCGAGCCACTACGCTGTGTGTACAATCAAGAAGAAGCCCACGGGTTCAGACTGCAAGTTGCAGTCAGGTCAGCGAAAGCAAACTCATCATCGCGTGAGCATACAGTCAGTACCCGCTAATGATCTCCCCAAGCGACGAATCGGGATGAGTGTCTGCACCATTTATCTGTATCTATGATGCAGTTTGTTCTTCTCAAGCGCATTCACAGTCAAGATTTTAGTGCGAGTGCCAGGAACGCGATTTATCCACGAAATTTGTCCATGCTGGGAATTTCTTTTGTGTTTACCTTAGATGGTATCCACCGAACAGGATGCTTACGTACCGTAAACTTGAGAGGACCCCTGTCTCTGTGTATGCGAGACAGTGTGTACCGCAAAGGCGTTGCGATCACCTGGCACTGTGAGCCACACACTACATCGACTCGGAGCCCAGCTGGCGAAGGGAAGACATGGAACGTATGTCGTCACTTGCAGCAGATTAAAGTCGGTGGACTAGCAAATGTTGAGCACAACGTTAGCGCTGTGAAGCTTGTCCGACGCTTTTGGAGATGTCATAGCGAAAACTGCAATAAGTTGAACCGCCGCCTCACCACATTTTATTATCTAAAATGTAGCGATAAACTAAGCAACAAAACTTGCGGCTGAGACCGTACTATCGTCGTAAAGAACAGAGTCTCTGTGACCATTTGATTGCTCTTCTCGTTCGTGCGGCGAACCCCTCGACCCACAAATCCCTCTTTCCAGTAGAACAGCTTCTTCGCTATCTGCGGTGATGTTGTATTCCCCACGGGCACGTGCACCTTTCGTTTCGCACACTGTGATGACTATACTGTCGTCTTAAACGTAGAAGCCGCAGTGTTGTCACGTCATGGAGCAAGGCCTCCGCTTGAGTCAACCTGCAAAGGATTTTCTCTGCGCATACAATGAAAGTGTATGCCTTCATTCCTGCGCCGCAGAGCGACTCTGCGACTTGCTTCACAGGCCGGGGTCTGTAGCAGCGTGGCTTGAACGAGCCGCCTTTACAATACATTCGAAGACTGCTGTCTCCATGGCAGTGCATTCACAACGGAGTTCATGGTCACCAACCTTCCAAGGGATTAACTACGGCGGATGTTAGTATTAAATGTTTGTCCTTCGCTAGGCATAATCGTTTTGGTCATTCTTCACCGAAACTAGCAGTAATGCACGCGAAAATGTTGCTTTCGTTCGATCGTGCCCGTAAACCTTGAGGGTCTCGTGGTCATTGGTGTCCGCGACACTTTGTCGTTCAACGTCTCGCTTCCAACCACGGGCACCACCCACGCTTGCCCTGGATACCCTGAAATCATTCGAAGCATTTCGAGTGCTAATAGTAAGTTATTGCTCATTAGCGGTACGGTACGTTCCAGCCTTGATGCAGTCAACGACGTTTTTATTTCCCCAGGTCAGCTGGTATCTTCTAGACATGCGGAGACGGTGGCGACAGGCGGTACGTATCTAAACGAGCGATTCGAAATGATGCTGCGGGCCTTAGAAGGATAACTATGCATGACCCAGCAGCCCATTGCAAGAGTAGAACAAGGTCTCGTGGGCCTGACCTAATGATGGACAAACAACCTTGAGAAGAGCTGTTCCGATATTCGTGAGCTTCGGGCTGCCGTCGGGTTTATACGAGCTGTAGACCGCGAAGTGGGTGGCAGAACCTGGCTGTAGGGGAGACTTCGACAGAAGCACCAATACACTAGTGTGTGGAAGAATCAGTCGCTAAGTTGCGCGCTGGCCAGCATCTGCAAGCAACTCGCCATTGGATCTCCAGGAGATTTCGAGGGGGGGCTCAAGTAGTGACGATGAAAAGACTCTATTTAGCATTTATGCTATTAAACTCCTGAGGCGTTTTCTGCCTTAAACCGCGCCAAGAACTTCACCAGAAAATGCCTCGTACACGTCGTGTGTCGGCGACATCGTGGGGTTGGAGGACTGGAGGGACAGTTGACCAAGTCCAGGGTTAACACTCTGCACATACGTGGACCGGATGGCTAGTCGTGACACTCCTTGGGTTGGTGGTAGGGGAGTTCAAGTGGGCATGATCCGAGGATCAACGTGGAGGAGAACAACAAATCAAGCAGTTCTCGTGCTCGAGTTCAGAAGAATCGAGTAACTCTGGAGAATGAACAGCGCTCACCGGCTGTTTCGATAACAAAGGTTCCCTCGGCAATGTTTCTCGCTTTGGAAGCTCGTGTATTCGGACCTGTTTGCCACGACGCTTTCTACGGGTCACAAAATATGCTACTACCTTATTCAGTGGCGGTTCCAGGCCGGAAGAGACCGTTTACTCACAAGGCAGAGGAGAGTAAGATTACTGCAAGAGAAGTCCAACACTTTGAAGCCTAACCAAAAAGACTCGGCGAACTGGAAATGTCATCAGCACGGGATACTGATGGGACGCGAAAAGACCGAGGCTACCTTAAGTATGGATACGAAGCCCCTTGCTTGGGGCTACGCAGTACATGTCTTCCCGACGGTTCGCCGAAAGCCTTGTGGCCAGATACCCGGCACTATGAATGCGCCATGATAACTCGCAGCGGACAATTCCTCAAGTTTCTTATCGGCAACCCTCATTGCGTTGGTCCACTCCGCCACAATATGACAGTAGCGCGCCCTGGGGCCAAAGATACTCATGCGATGCTGCTTGGTGATATGAGGTGATCGAAAACGGGATCACGTCACTCGAAAGGAAGGAAGACGACAGGCGTTTTTTTTGATTATCTACCACAATGGAGCCGACACACAATTGGAAGCGGTTCACAAAGTGGATGCCGCCCAAGTGGATGCGATGGATGTGCAAATCAATGGCGACACAAAATGATATTCGTCCCACCGCTTTTATCGTTCATGGTGGTATCTCATGTACTCGCACAGATTGAGCGTTGACCCGGAGTCCAGGATCAGGGAGCAAGACGCACAATTAGTGGGCCAATAGACGGAATGGTGGTGGATCAATGACTGCAGCAGCCAGGCTGCTCCTAGCGTCTACCCACACACCAGATGTGCCGATAAAAGAAATTGCGCTGTTCGAGCAATAACGTATCTCCAGGGCTGTTTGGACCGTGGCTGCAAGCAGGTTCGCCAGACAGTACAAGGTGTTATACTAATACCGGTGCCCTAGAGTTTATCACATCCACAACCGTTGAATCGCTGCATGGTCGAGGTCTTTGACTCGAGCCTGGCTGCAAGCCAGTGACATGCTCTGAAGCTGATGAAAATCGAGGACCGAAGAAAGGGCTCGATTGCCAATCACCATGCACGATGATTGTGTAGGCCGCCGAATTGTCTTTACTATTTTGGCAGCTTGGATCGATTGGGTAATACATTCCCGTATTTATGGAGTGGAGGCAACCAGCCGCCAGTCCCGTGAATTCGCATCCAAAGGTATGAGACTGTTTTGGTCGTTCGTCTACAAAACGTGATACCACTAGTGCTAAATGTCTGGATGAAACAGAACTTGTGGAAAGCATACCATGGGGGCTCGAACTGGGGGTCGATTTGTCGGCAACATGTACTACATCGATGTCACTCCTCGTGAGTGCTGGTCTTCCTCCGATCATATGAAAACAATGTTGTTGACGGTAACCACATAAAAGGTCAATGACTCCTGGCCGGATAGTCATGGGCTAATTGAACAAGCGGATTGGTTTATATGCTACTACCCAATCATATCTGCTGGCACTAATCCTCACATCCGGCCGTAACCGGATGGATGTCACAAGTTAAACTGAGTCAACCAAGATCGCGGTCCACACACTTCTTAATTGTACCTCTCCCTGCCAAGTCCATTCAGACCCCCGCCCCCAAGTACAAGAATGAGCTCTCCTGAACCGATCACGTGCAAAGCTGCTGTGTGCTGGAAGGCCAAGGAAGATTACGTCCTGGAGGATGTGATTGTGGGAGCTCCTCGTGCTGGCGAAGTTCGTATCAAGATCCTGGCCACCGGTGTGTGCCACACGGACGAGTACACGCGCTCAGGCGCCGACCCAGAGGGTATCTTCCCTGTTATTATGGGACACGAAGGTGCCGGCGTCGTGGAGAGTGTAGGCCCCGATGTGACGACCGTCAAGGTGGGCGACCACGTGGTGCCATGCTATACGCCGCAGTGCCGCAACTGCAAGTTCTGCAAGTCGAACAAGACCAACCTGTGCTCCATCATCCGTTCCACTCAGGGTCGGGGCCTCATGCCCGACGGCACGTCGCGCTTCACGTGCAAGCGCAACGGCGAGACTCTGTTCCACTTTATGGGCACGTCGACGTTCTCTGAGTACACGGTGTTACCGGAGATCTCAGTGGCCAAAATCGACGCGTCGGCACCTCTGGACAAGGTTTGCCTGTTGGGCTGCGGCATCACTACGGGATATGGCGCTGTGGTGAACACTATGAAGGTGGAGAAGGACTCAACCGTGGCTGTGTTTGGTCTTGGAGCCGTGGGTTTGGCTGTCATCATGGGTGCCAAGGCAGTGGGGGCTCGCAAGATCATTGCAGTGGACATCAACGCCAAGAAGTTCCCTATTGCCGAGGAGTTTGGTGCCACACAGTGCGTGAACCCGAAGGACTATGGCGACCGTCCGATCCAGGATGTGCTCATTGAGCTGACTGAGGAGGACGGCTTCGGCGGTTTGGACTACACGTTCGAGTGCATCGGTTTGCAGCACACTATGCGCGCTGCGCTAGAGTGCTGCCACAAGGGCTGGGGACAGTCGTGCATCATCGGTGTGGCTGCTTCCGGAGTGGAGCTGGCTACGCGTCCGTTCCAGCTTGTGACGGGTCGTCGCTGGGCTGGCAGCGCTTTCGGAGGCTTCAAGAGCCGTGATGGCGTGCCGTCGCTTGTAGACAAGTACATGAAGAAAGAGCTCAAGGTGGACGAGTTCATCACCCACAAGTTCGACTTGCCGCAGATCAACGAGGCGTTCAAGGCCATGCACCACGGCGACGTACGTATCTGGTGATATGTAGTGGGAATTGCTGCGTGTTGACAAACGAGCTAACCTGTTGTTTCTTGTGTTGTTTCTATACAGTGCATCCGCGCGATCGTCTACTTTCAGGGTGTGCCTCAGGAGTAAGAAGTTTGCATCTGTAGCTGTTGAACAACTGCGCGGAGTAGAGAGTAGGTGCGCGTATGAAGTTGAAGTGGCAGTTTGAGGTCGTCCTTGTATATGCTGAAACACTGCAGATTTCCATCGCTATGAATCCGTTGATTCCATCTTGTGTTTGTTGTAGTCTGACAACTGCATTGCATTGCGGCTACTTTGTCTGGTTATCAGGTGAAAGGGTGGGGGTGGGTGGGGTGACACTTGGTAAAAAGAATGGCTGGCCCTGCATGGTTCAAGCGTCCACAAGAACAATCTGATTTGTTTTTGTATGCTTTGCGTACGTCAGCCGATCCCAGCGCCTCATCATGATGTTTAGAGTTCATCCTCTAATCCTGGATTTGAGCGGCTGGCAGAGCCGCCTCTTCGACAAGATCTCGCACATTCCTCAGCCACTTCATTCTTCAATTCGCCTGGTACCTCCAAGCCCCAAAGAACACTTCACCTTAACTCAAATATGAGCGTGCAAGCCAACCCAGGTGACAAGGTCGTGCTAGCCTACAGCGGCGGACTCGATACCTCCATCATCCTCAAGTGGCTCACCAACAAGGGCTTCGAAGTCATCTGCTACTGCGCCAACGTCGGCCAGCAGGGAGAGGACTACGCCAAGGTTAAGGCCAAGGCTCTGTCTCTGGGAGCGAACAAGGTTTACATCGAGGACCTTCGTGAGGAGTTTGTCGAGAACTACATCTTTGAGGCGGTCAAGTCCAACGCCATCTATGAGTCTCGCTACCTGCTGGGCACGTCGCTGGCTCGCCCGGTGATTGCCAAGAAGCAGGTGGAGATCGCCCAGGCTGAAGGTGCCAAGTTCGTGGCTCACGGTGCCACTGGCAAGGGCAACGACCAGGTCCGCTTCGAGCTCTGCGCTCAGGCTCTGGACGCGCACCTTAAGACCATCGCCCCGTGGCGTGATGCTGAGTTCATCGAGAAGTTCAAGGGTCGTGCTGATCTCATCCAGTACGCCAAGGAGCAGAACATCCCCATCGATGCCACCCCCAAGGCCCCTACAGTGTGGATGAAAACTTGTACCACACTAGTTACGAGGCCGGTATGCTTGAGGACCCCATGACCGCCCCCATGGTCGAGATGTTCAAGATGACGGTGGACCCCAAGGACGCCCCCGACGCTGCCGAGCAGATCAGCATCCGCTTCGAGAAGGGTATCCCCGTGGGTGTGACCAACCTGACGGCCAAGACCCCGGAGCTCAACGGTGCTCTGGACCTGTTCCTGGAGCTGAACAAGCTCGCTGGCAAGCACGGCGTTGGCCGCATCGACATTGTCGAGAACCGTTTCGTCGGTATCAAGTCGCGTGGCTGCTACGAGACCCCTGGTGGCACCATCCTGCGTCACGCTCACCTGGACCTTGAGGGTTTGTGCATGGACCGTGAGGTCATGAAGGTGCGCGACTCGCTGTCGGCCAAGTTCGCCGAGTTCTGCTACAACGGCTTCTGGTTCGCCCCGGAGATGGACTTTGTCCGCAATGCTGTGGACTTCTCTCAGCAGAACATCACGGGTTACGTGAACCTGGAGCTCTACAAGGGCAACGTGACGGTCATCGGCCGCTACTCGGATGAGGCTCTGTACAGCGCCGACCTGGCCAGCATGGACCAAGAGGGTGGAGGTGCCAACTTCGACTACAACCCGGCGGACGCCCAGGGCTTCATCCGCATCAACGCGACCCGCCTCAAAGCCTGGCGGTGCCGCCCGCAGCCCAAGAAGTAAACTCTCTTGGGAGTTTGCTTATATAAGGGGGAAGCACAGCATCCCCGTCGGAGTGATGGCACGAAGTACAAAACACAAAAATGCATATGGTCGGATGCCACTCAGAAGGGATAGCTTAACATTGAGATGCAGTATTGCTTTTACTACTCCCATGGAATAATGTCTTCGGTCCACTGTGCATCATACCGAGTGAAAACTACTTGAAGTGTACTACCTCCGGCGGCAAAATACCAAAGCTGTAGGCTTGAGAAATGGGGATCGCCAGCAAAAGCCTTTTGCAGTAAGTTTTCCTTAGCCGTTAACGCTATAAATCTCCACGCAGCTAGGAAATGGCGCTTCTATGACCATTAAACGTGATTTCACATGACTTTCTTTTAATTATTTTCCATAGTAGCCATCTGACGCGGACGCGTCAGTTTAATACCCATAAATTGGGTAAATGACCTAAAATACCATTTCAGAACCGAAATCGCATCAAGCGACACCAAGCGCCATGGGGAATGATGGCGGCGTGATCGCCGTGAAGCGCAAGTTCATGCGCCACGCGAACATCAAGGCGCGCAGTGAGAAGGCAGACCAAGAGGCTCTACGTCAGGAGTGTGCCCGCACCTGCGCTCTCTCGTCGGAGCCTCTGCGTGAGCCCGTGGTGGCGTGTAAAATAGGCAATTTGTACAACAAACAGGCTGTTCTGGAGCATTTATTGGCCCATTCAATGCCCGAGCGGTTCCAGCACGTGACGTCACTCAAGGACGTGGTGACGTGTCGTGTCTCATACGAGAAGGGCGCGGAGGACGCGCCCTGGAGCTGCCCCATCACGATGATGGAGTTCAATGGCAAGCAACCGTTCGTGGTGCTCTTCTCCTGCGGCTGCGTGCTGTCCGAGCGTGCTCTTAAAGCCGTGACTACAACGGAGTGTCTGGTGTGTGGCAAACCTTTTAAAGAGACTGATGTGGTGACTCTATTGCCCTCAGAGGAAGAGTATGAAGCAGCGCAGAAGCAGTTGATGGAGAAGCAGTTGATGGAGAAGCGTGCCAAGAAGAACAAGAAGAAGAAGACGAAGAACAAAGAAGGAGATCAGGAGGAGAAGAAGAAACAGAAACAAACGAAAAGTAAACGTAAAGCGGAGCATTTGGAAACTGGAGATTCAAGAGTAGGGAAGATTGCGAAAGACGCCAGTGAAGCCATCCACAAGAACAAGGAGAAGAGTCAAGTGTTTGCGTCCCTTTTTTCAAAGGACAAGAAGGAAAAAGCGAGTGCTAATGACCTGCTCATGACGATTGGAGGGATGCGCTATACGCTGTCGTAAAATGTGCAGACGTTGAGAGCGCCGGAAGGTAAATGATACCTTTCTTTCGTATTTAACGCTTACAGCGTTTAACGCTTTTACTTGTCGTAATGCGCTTATCGCTTTTCTTTAGTCTGGAAATCTAGATCATTAGTTGTGAGACCAAATTTTGGCAGATCCGTCAATGCATCCGGTGACAAACATGGAACTCTCTGGGTGACATGCAAGTGCTCGCACGGGCTTATTGTGCGCTGAGATCGAATGTGCGTTTGTGGCATCCAGGAGATCCCACCAGTAAATCTTGCCATCTTCCGAGCCGCTGAGTACAAAAGCACCATCATTTGAGAAGCCGCAGTCGAGCTTGTAGTCTTGTACGATATGTCCACGGTAGCTATGAAGAGAATGAACGAACACATCCAGAGTGAGGATCAGAAATGCAGTCAAACTCAACTAGCAGTCATCATTACCTCTTCACCTCCGTTCCGTTGGCCTTCTCGATCACCCGGATGGAGCCATCCAGGCAACCTGCAAGCACGAACCGTGCATCAGGGGAGTGTGCTACCGAGACCACGGGCTCTGCAACATCAATATCAACATATTGTCAGCAATTCGCAACAGACAAAGTTCTGCTTCATGACCCACACACGAACCATCAATATGCTCGCGGGAAATTTGACCTGCGCGAAGGTCAAACGTGCGCACGACGCCATCAACACATCTACATCCAAACAAAACCGGCAGTCGGTTAATTACTTTCATCCCATTGCAATGACAGCAGCAGAACTTGCTTACCCAGCAATGATCTCATGGTCCGTGACCACCATGGAGGTAACACTGTCCTTGAAGTCGTCCAGCACTTGGATAGGGGTGTACGCGTTGCGAGCTCTGATACAAAACCGCACATTTAACTCAACACAAGCACTTCTCGAGAATATCCTTGTCAAGGACATGCAGAGAGTATCCTCACCTGATATCCCAAGCCCGGATTGTTTTATCATACGATCCACTGAGAAGCACAGAGGAGTCGGCATTGTAGCGCACACAATTCACACTCTATAGCAAGTACCCAACCAACCAACCGAGGATATCAGCACGTGATCTGTAGACCCCTTACAGTTCACACCTTACTTGCTTGTGGCCTTCAAACTTCCGAATGACCTTCGCAGTCGGTACGTCCCACATGAAGACGTCTCTGTCTCGACCACAAGAAGCGAACTTGGCGTTGTCATGTGTACTGCACCAACCAACCACACAACACATTAACATGGCAAGATAGCCACCACCCAATCCAACTCAAGTCCCGTCTACTGCATGGTTCATACATTGCGACGTCCTGCACGTCGTATCCGTGTCTTCCTTCGTACGACTTGATCAGCAATGCTTTATTGTCATTCTCGACGCCACTGCGATGCGGATTCAGAGTTTCACCGTCTTGTCCTGGCCACAAGTCATGACATACGTGCCCTTATCTGGGCCCTGTAAGCCATTTGGCGAATCTTACAGCACGTAGAATGATGTGGTAGAGACCTACCATTAAAGCGCACAGCATTGACAGGTCCGTGGTGGCCACGGAGCTCGCGTACACAGACATTCGGCACTCCGGCCGCCGTCATTCCAGAGAGATTTTGGGACCAATCTGAGACCGTGCTTTAGATTGAGTGGCATAGAACGGTGAACGAAAGCAGCAATATCATCATGTTTGACGTCGCAGTGGTTTGATCATATTCAAAACTTTATGTGTCTCTAGGCCAGTGCGACGTGGCAGTCGTCAAATATGCAATACGTGACGCGTGCTGCGAGCTTTACCATCGTCCCAGAGGCATCAAGCGGTCTTCTGTCTGACCAGCTTCTGCGTCTGGGAGGACGTGAACGGCATTTTGTTAAATTGCCATAAGCACGCAGCCTCTACAACCACATTTTCCCCTCTTCTTCTCTTCCAGCTAACCCATTGGCTTCCTTCCCGATCCTGCCCCTTATCCTTATGGGGAAGTGGTGGGGAGGTCGGAGCCTCGAATAGGTCCCAGATGTTCCCGTTCACGAAGTCGTTGTCGACAATACTCACCAGGAAGTACGTGTCGTGGATCTCGCGCAGCAGCTTGGCCGACTGGCTGCCGTTCTCGTACAGTGACGCCCAGAGCTTCAGCCACAGCGCGAATGCCTCGTCCTTCCACACCAAGAAGCTGCTGCTGTCGACGATCGTGGGCTGCAGGATCTCCTTGTTCGGGAAGACACCCCACGTCACAGCTACAGCTGACTTGCTGGCGTTAGAGTACGAGTGGCCGTTCAGGTTCACGGCATGGTACTGCACCGACGACTTCTTCGCAGCGTTTTCGATAATGATCTTCATGTTCTCGGGGACACAAAGCATTCCACGTACGCCTTCTGGTACACACGACCACCGGGACCGCCCCATCCGAAGAGCGGGTCGTCCGACAGCGCACCGTTCACGCGCGGTTGACTGTTAATGGTCAAGAATCCGGCAGCGTTGGCGGACGCCAATTCATGCTGGACTGTGGACGTCTCGGCGTGCAGGGCGGCATCGCACCACGGCAGGCTCGAGATCTCACCACGCACATACTGCACGAACGTTTGGCGCACGTCGTGCTTAGTCGCAGGCGCATCGCCCCACATCCCACGGCGTTCCTTCGGCGTGGATGTGTTGGTGGCTGCAAAGTGCGACTCTGCGAGCTCACCGAACGCAGGGCTCTCGCTGTTGCCCCAACGGCCATTCGGGTATTCATCCCACATGGCTGTGCGGTGCACGTAACTCTTGGGTCGGTTGGACCAATAGATCGGACGCACACTCTCAGCCGCGCGACTTGACAGTGTCGACGTCTGCCACGGCAGCTCGCGACGCGGGACGCGGCTAGATAACGACGACAGACCCTCCAGAATGCGACGCACAGAGCGCTCCAGGTTGAGCGTGTAGAAGTGTAGACCCGGCACACCAGCGTCGATCAGTTGCTGGCTCATCGTGATTCCAAGCTGCACACCGTAATCCTTCACAGCTTCATCGTTGTCCTTGATCGGTTCCAGAGCCTTACGCACCTCCTCTGGTACATATGTGTTGCAGAACGACGTCATGCGTTCAAAGCCACCGTAGTTCTGAATGGGCATGATCCCAGGGATGATCGGACAAGTAATCCCCACAGCCCGACACTCTTTGACAAACTCCACAAACACTTTGACGTCATAAAAGAGTTGTGTGATGATAAAATCTGCTCCAGCGTCCACTTTCTCCTTCAAGTACTTGATATCGGCTGCCTTGTCTTCGCTTTCAGTGTGTCCTTCAGGGTAACCAGCCACACCGATACAGAAGTGGTCTCCGTATTCCTCCCGCATGTAGCGGACCAAGTCCACAGCATGGGAGAAGCCTTTGTCACACTCGTCGAAGCTTGTGGCGCCTCGTACTGGGTCTCCTCTGAGCGCCAAGATGTTCTGAATGCCTGCTTCCTTGGCCTGGTCCAGCGCCTTCTTGATATCCCCGCCGCCATGTTGGTGCACGTCATGTGCATGAGCATCTCAAGCCGCTGAGTTTTTGTGCGTTGGCGCTCAGCTCCGTCGTGAGCTGCGCACTGGAGCCTCCGGCGCCCCACGTCATATCGCAGAACAGAGGCTCCAGAGCGGCCATGCGGTCCATACGAGCATAGAGATTCTCCACGCCCGCAGGAGTTTTAGGAGGAAGAACTCGAACGAGTAGAAAACCTCCTGGCGCTCGATACTGGCGTTGATCTTGTCGATGACCTTCATTCTTGGGCGGCGGGAGTGAATGCACAACCTAAAGGGATAATTCAAGAATGAGCTCCTCGATGAGTGGCGGCTATGATCAAAACGCGTAGACAGGATTTGATTGGTGGAAATTCATTGTAGCTATAAGGCAAAAGGCTATTTACACTGCGTGCCATAGTTTTCGGACACACGTATTAAAAGCCATATCTCGGCTTCTACTAGGATTTTCAGGACACTTCTTAGATGTATCCTGCCAGTCAGCATGTCAAATGACTAGCATGTGACGCGAAGCTCAAAATTACAGTGCAACAATAGGTTAGTTTACAACAACTTCAATTTGGCCCAGCGACAAAACTTTCTGACAAATAATGTCTCGATTTCTGTATGGGTTGGAGTGATGGTCATTTCCTGTTGTTCTACGAACTGACGCTATTGTATTGTTTTCTGTAAGGTGTGGGGAGCGATGATCACGGACAAAGAGCGAGACCACGTCGAGGGCCTCCATGAGACTGATTGGGGGTACGGAAAATCGCTTTGCACTTAGGATGGTCACCTAATGGTATTAACTGCGTGCTGTGGACTCCACCAAGACGTGCAGCAATAATTGGCAGGCTTAAAAGCGTCTCTGATTGCCAGGTCCGGTAGATTGTGGAGGCTACGGCGACGGGGTGCTACTCAGCCTCTGAAATGAAGACTACGTACGCTATGAAATGCTCTGTACGAACTGTTCAGCGATTGCTGACTGGGGTGGAGTACTTAGCCTTTTCTAAAATGAACCGCACGCTGCCGTTGACGAAGGAGCACAAGGTGGCAGACTGGAGCTCGAGGAACGGATGTTACTGGCTGCGCAAAAAAGTCGTGTGGCGTAAGATGATTTTTCTGACGAAAATATTTTTTAATTTTGACGGCCCTGATGGATACAACAATTACTGGTAAGATCTGAAGTATCCTCCTCGCTGGTATTTGACGCGCAAGAATGGGGGTCGTGGATGATGTGAGAGCCTTTGGCTAGAGGGTAAATCTGATCTAGCAGTGCTGGAGGGTCGCTAAAATTCGGGAGGCTACATCTACTCAATTTTCCAGCAATTGTTCCCTTTCGCTCACGCTAACTACGGACTGACTTCATGCTCATGTAGGGTAAAGCCTCCATTCATGCATCTGTGGAAATTGCAGCCTTTTTCGAGGAGATTGGTGTGCTGGCATTAGACTGGCCCGTACGTTCACCTGATCTTAATCCGATCGAAAACATGTGGACCATTTTAGCGAGAAAAGTGGACGGTCACACTAGACAATACAACTCAGTCGCTGAGCTCTCTATTGCTGCTCAAACTATATGGAAGTATGTTACTCAGGAGGAGCTGAACAAACCGATGAACTCGATGCCGCTGCGTTGCTTTAAGGTTGGCCGCAAGAACGGTGACAAATTCGACTAGTGATTGGTTTGCAGGAGGTGACCATCACTCCAACCCATACAGAAATCGAGACATTATTTGTCAGAAAGTTTTGTCGCTGGGCCAAATTGAAGTTGTTGTAAACTAACCTATTGTTGCACTGTAATTTTGAGCTTCGCGTCGCATGCTAGTCATTCGGCATGCTGACTGGCAGGACACATCTAAGAAGTGTCCTGAAAATCCCAGTAGAAACCGAGATATGGCTTGTAACGCGTGTGTCCGAAAAATTATCGTGCGTAGTCTACCTGCCTCTGCCAGAAGGGCTCACTTCGCTTAGCTTTAATTTCTGAATGACAAGTCGGAACAAAAATGTAAAGGTATCGCCGAAGTTAGCAGTGTCTTGCCAATTTTTATGGGTTTTATGGGTTTGATACTCAAAACAGATACTTCTCTACACCGCAATACAGATACCTGAAAGCTACCAAATCTGGACCTTTGTCAATCTTTTTAACTTCCTTTTGACTAGGTATTTATTTGTGTGTGTGGGGGCTCATCACAAAAGTCTTCCCATGACAATGACATTTCAGGAATATCGAATTAGATCAACTTTAAAACTAATATCTCAAATCGTAGGAATCCATAGAAAATATAGAAATGCAAACGTCCTCAAGCTGCCGCCATTGCCTTGCCACTTGTCTTTTAGGCCTTGCGAGCGGCCATCGCTTTGCCAGCCGCGCCAATATCCTTCATTTTGCGAGCACGTTGGCGCGATGGTGCTATCGTTTCAGCCAATAGCAACTCTCGTGTGAGCAGACGACCAGATACCGTTGCTGTCTTCTGCTTTCGTGGCCTTTAGAGCGTGCCGGTAGTACAAGTATTCCATGACCCTCGCCATGCAATTAGATTAGATATTCTTTTAGATAGGTATACCAAATGGCTAGGGCCAGATTGGGCTATCATAAAAACAGTTTTCAAATTTCTACCAAAATAGTCCTTTATTTTGTATTAGAAATATATGTTGTCGAGTATTTCTGTAGTAAATATTTACGCTTCCTCATACGCGCATACAGAGTGTATGAAAAAACAGAGTGGTTGTCTGTTCTGTTTCATAGCTGCCCGGGCTTCAAGCGCTATGGACTACACCCTCTGCGGAATAAGAATGTTCCTGTGGTGATGCAGACTGATTCTACTGCAAATTCAGGAGCAGCCGCCGTTTCTATCCGTCTCTTCGCGGAAGACCTATATAGTTGGAGAATGGGAGTACGCTGACTGTATAGTAGTTGGGTTTTATATATCGAGGTTTTTGGGAGTGCTGGAGCACTGGTATACCCAGCGGGTTCAGCATTTTTCGGAGATTATGTTTCCTACGAAACGCGAGAAAACCATGTGCCACGTCTGCAAGATATAACTAGAGATTTCGATTGGAAGGCGTGTCTGTTTGTATTGCCACCTGTCGTTGACAACAAGCACTGAATCTTGATCGTAATTGAAAGGTCAGTGCCATCAGGGTTGCCAGTTGAACTCGTTGCGGAGTGTGAACAATCCAGGATGTGCGTTTGCAGTGGTAGAGTGGCTTCCGATCTATGTCGACGAGCAGCAAGACGGAGGTGCCGCGTATGATTACACCACAAAACCTGGTCAAACAAACTCAGCCAATTGTGAGATTTACATACTACACTACATACGCCCGATCTCCAACTGCATCGTGAAACACAAGCCGTAGTCGCTACTGGAGTGAATGCCGAAGCTTGTATCCGGGGCCTGCGATACGACAAAAGCAGCAGCATCACGAGCTGCCATCTGCAGACAACTAACGGAGTGTTTGGACAACAACCAGTAAGCGGTAGTATAGAGTTGGTATTTGAGTTTGTCCAAAATAAAATGCGCAGGGGTTCACCCTACCTGTCGTTGCGCACTGCGATGTCAAAATGTCGTCTTGCTTTTGGTGCGCTGCAACACCTTCACGACGCGCCCTGCTACAATACACACCACATTGCACCGTCAGCAGGTTAGTAGAAGCGGAAAGATAGGCGCCGACGTACCTGTGTCCTCTCACTGGCTGCGTGTTGATTTTTCCGTTGGTTTGCACTATACCTTTGGAAATCGATAGCGCTTTAGACGAGACATTTTATCCCCCATTTTGCGGTTCAAATTAATAGCTTGGCTAATTTGAATCCTGAAATGGCATAGCTGGACCGGTCTCGTCCGATCCCCTATGAGTTTCAGTATAGACCTCGTCCGGAGCAGCCCTTCAGATACCCTCGGCGTACTTCTTCGTCATCGCGACGATAGAAGATTTACTGGGTTTCTGCGACACACGACATTTATATCCAATGGTTGGTCCGAGTTTTGATTGTCAGAATTGATTGGCTGTAAATGCAAAGGGCATGAAATTGGCAAGGAGGCACGTATATGGCCATTTGCCTTAGGTAAAAACTGCTGGGAATGACACAGGCTGCTTCGACTGCTGAGGCTCGAGCGCAGACGCTCCTAGGCGACAAGAAGCAGCGTGTATGCTCTGTATGCTCGAAGAGCTTGAACTTTAGAGCCTTTCGCGTCATCAACTAGCGAAGGCCAACCCGTGCGTCTTGATTTATTCGCCTACTAGTCCAATGGACCGAGTTTTAGCTGATAATTCAAGTGTTTTTGACGTTTTATCCTATGGTTTTTATAATCCCAATGACTTTTATACTGCAGCAAGTGTAGATCTTGTGTGGAGACGGATAAGCAGAAGGTGGAGACCACACCAAGACTGAAACGCTGTGTGCAGTGCTTCCAGAGTCTCCCCAAGACTAGTTTTTCCAAACGACAAGCGCAGTTGCTAGATGCCAAGTGTGTGGGCTGTGTGTAGGAACTGGAGCGTGCTGCAATTGCCTCACCGGCTCATGTTGCAAGTACGCTAAGTATTTGATTGCTGGGGTGCATTGGCACCCTTGCATTGTTGTATTGATGAACTTTGTTTTGCTGACGCATACGCTTTTGCTACTTTTGTTTACAGGCAAGTGGAGTTTTGACAAATTCTATCGAGTGTGTCACCGTGGCAAAAGTGGTGGTGTCTCGGTGCGGTCTAAGCACAACATCGCGTCTCCAGTGATAGGGCATATTCCATTGGGACGTGTGTTTCGTTCAACGGCACCAATCTGCAATGAGCAAGGCGATCCGATGGTGCGACTTGAAGGGCCTCTTCTTTCTGAAGTTGTTGTGCGGGACGAAGCCAGAGCAACGAGTAGAGAGGAGGATGGCGTCGAAAAACAAATCAAGGAGGCGTGGCTGGCTTGCCGCTCCATCCGCAACGAAATTATGCTGGAGCCTCACCAAGGACCATTCGTCTCCGCTGATGGAAATTCTCTGACTAACCTATTCTTTAGGTGCGTCGTCGAAGGCTGCAAAGTGCGCGCACAAGCCGATTTGACGATTTCAGAGTTGGGATACCTGTTGTACGGTGATGTGGTGGAAGTGGTTGAGGTCACTGTAGCTCCCGACGGCGTTGTATTTCTTCGGTTGCATGACAGATATTTTGACGGCACTGCGTTGGTTGTTGAGAGGTCGCTGGACAACGAATCTGTACTCGAGGGACCGTGGTCCTCTTCATCAACATCCGCACTCAGA
>VKKV01000367.1:0-45715 GCA_008080845.1 Phytophthora kernoviae | reverse complement strand
TTCATCATAAAATTCAAGACGAAGAAGGCGAACCGGTAACTTTGTCGACAGAACGGTTGCCACAGCCGATTCGATGGCAACCCGAAAAGGGTCCAAAACTGAATGTCGCTACGTTTTGGACTATGGAATTTTGGAACGACTGGAAAATTCTTCACGGTCTTTTGCACCGGCGGTGATAACTTCTCCCCGTACACTTTTTACCGAGCCGGTCTCAGAGCTACCAAGCTGGAAAATTTTACGTTGGATTTGCGGAGTGCGAAAGTGGCACATGATATTCAGAATTTAGCTGATGATGGCGGGGGTCATGACCCGAGGTTTAAGTACATGCGGAACTCGTCATTTTGTACATGTGGCAAACCACAAGATGAGGACCACAAGGTGCCGAATATTTGGCAGGACCTTTTGTCGGTGGACCTGGTCGTAAAGAAGGGAATTGCTTATCTCCCCAGTTGGTTATGAGCGACAGTGTTGTGGGTTTGAATAACGACACGGTGAATTTGACACGTGCAGTTGTTTTGGTACGGAAAGATGACCATAACCCGTTTTTCCAGATCTCGGGTATATTGAACGCATGGATCATGATGAACGTTGTCGGGTGGGAAAGGAATTCTACACAGCTTGTAACACTCGATCGTGCATTGCCGACGCCGATTGATGAGCTGCGGCACGCAATTTTGGGCCCAGAGAGCCTGTTGCAGGAGGAGAGATGTTCCAAAATCGTGTTGTACATTTCGATTCGGCAATTCTAGCTCCGTATGAGACGTCAGGACCGCTCATGAGCCACCTAGATGACCATCAACCGTGCTACGCCAATGCTATGATCTCTGATTTTAGGGATCTTGCGCTGAAAAGTATGTTCGTGATGCCTCGTGATGCAAAGACCGATCCGCGACGGTGTCTGGTCACTGTTATTTCACGACGACCTTACGGTGGTCGTCGAGTGCAGCGTCTGGCAAAATGAGGAGGAGGTACTGCGTCTCATGCGCGAGGACTACAAAGATGCGTATCGATTCGGCGAGTGCGAGTTTCAGGCGCTTGAATTCGTGAATATGGCTATACACGACCAAATACGCGTTATGCTCGACAGTGACGTCGTTATTGGCATGCATGGCGCTGGCATGGTCAATGTTATGTGGACCCGACCTAAGACCTTGGTCGTGGAGATTTTCCCTCGGGCACGATATCGCTGGGGATATCGCAACTTGTGCCAATATCTCGGGTGCAGGTGGTACGATTTCCGTCAGGGAAGAGATGTCCGAATCCACACCTCCGACCCGAACGATATGGACAAACAAATTCCATACATGACGTGGAAGAGTTTCTTCGACCCACTCTTCCGTAACGTCATAGCGCAGCTTGAGAAGAAGATTGGAGATGCACAGGATGATTAGAGAAGCGACCCTGGTTTAGGTGAAATTATGGCAACCGCTTCATATCTAGCTATTCACTAGGTTCAGCATTGTAATATAAGTGTTCATGATCAAGTCATGCAAGTTGTTTTGTTTGGACGGCAGCGTAGCTGCAATGACACAAACTTCGAAGTAGTAGACAAGCATCTGGTGTTCACGACGGCGTAGAAATATATTGCCTCGGCCTCGAAGTATACGAATATTTTTTGGTGTTTGCTGGTTGATGACATTTTTGGGGATTTGTGAGCCTCCGTATTTGTTTGTTTCTTGCAGCATCGTCCTACATAGTAAGCGACAGTAAAGCATGTTGATCGCAGTATTGGATTGACATTCATTCGTACAGATCAAATATGTGGCGTCAGGCCCAATCTCGTTTCGATCGAAGTCCAGTCACTTAAGCGGTTCTACTAGGCAACCATTTTATTATCCTGTGTCTCGGTATCCTTTATCTTGGCGAGATACTAATGCAGCATACTCGTTGGCGGCATCATTTCCCGGTTCTCCTCGGTAAGTTTATGCAGGTCCTCGCCAGAGTCATCCCTATTAACTGTCGCGGAGAAACAAAAGCTGTTCCCAGATCACCCATAAAACATCTCGTGTATGCTGTTACACCCCCAAAGGCAAATATACCTGAGAAAACAATCCACCCAATGCTATTCAATGACACACCAGAAGCTGCATTTTTAGTTGTATTGGTTCTCGGATGCCCTTTATTCGTCGAATTGGAGGGAGGGGGTGATTCTGCTGTCTTAGATTGGGTGGGTCTTTTGGCTGAAAGTGAAGAGCGGTTTTTCGGTAAGCAGCTCGTCTACGTGGGGGAGGAGTCTCTCGCTTCTCCACCAGCAATTCTCCTATACAGAGCTTTTGCTACTGGTTGGAGAGAGGTCCATGAGTTGACCAAATGCCAATTTCGACTCACGCGCGTCTGCTATTAGTCTCCGGTCCATTTTAATCCAAACTGATAGCTGCGAAAATCAGACATTTTGTGATACAGCTTCCACCGTCTCAGGAGTGATCAAAACGTCTTCAAATGCAGTAAATCATAGACTCGATTACGAACGTGCATCGTAGAGACCCACACTCCGGTGATAGATCCTTCCCGTTCTGTCTATAATTCTCCCACTGCTCTCGGACCACCACTTCAGCTACCTTGATGTCTTTGAGTTCCTTCATAGATCCATCTCGAGTCTTTGATTTCTTGACCCAAAAGTACACTTGAACTAGGATTTCAATGTCCACCCCAGGTTTATCTCATGTAAGGGTATTATTCAGAGCTGCAATCTTGGATAACGTCGCAGGATAATTACGACTTGGACGTTCATTCCACAAAAAACAATAAGTCAATATTCAACTTGGGACTTATTGGCCCTGGCTTCTAAATTCAGGAACAACACGAACCGAGGGAAGTGTCCCTCGTCTCGTTTTCGAGATGTTTTATTTTTCCACTGAAGTAGCAGGGACGATAAGATCTGTAGGAGTCACAACATAGCCAATGTGGACACTGTATTCGAAGACACATTTTTGTCTGAGACGATACAAACAATTGTTTGGTCATCCTATTTATGCTTATTTAGAGGATTTACAATATCGTTTTTTAAACATTGTTTTTAAGGAATGTTTGTGATATAAAATAGCTGATATGTTTTGCTAAACTAATCGAATGACTGATTAAAGGTTTATTTTACTTGGTTTTGACGGTTTCGTCGTTTTACTAGGATCGTAATTACTGCTGAGAAAAATAAGGCCATTGAAACACTGTCTCAAAATCGAGCCGTTCAATGGCTGACACATTCATCGATTACGCCCAGACGTCTTCAAGCATCATTCTCTCTTTCGCTACGACCCACACAGACTACGCACGTAAGAATCGCTATATGATGCAGGACACCATCAAGAAGAAAAGCAACAGGAAAAGCACAGGCAGCATCGCCCCAACGCACAAACGCGTGCGTCTGAGCCACCACAGCCGCCCAAACGAAAAATGACGATACTAAGATCAAGTCCTTCTCTCTTCCTCCACTTCCACCCCTCAAGAGCATCACCGACCAAACACCCACACTACACTCGACACAGACAACTGACAAGCTTGCAGAGCTCCGACAGAAATTTCTCGAGGATATTACGATGGTCGTCCAGAAGCTCAAGAACGTACTGACCTTCTGCCCAGGATCAGCGTGCCTCGACTCACCCGTTTCACCCTCAACGGTCCTGAAGCTGGTGCGCACGGTGCAGACTCTGGAGAAGCTTCGTGGACTGCTTCTTCTGAACCCAGTACGACTACGCAACGTATCGCTAACACTGCTGGACACAGTCGAGCAGCAGATCAAGACGAATCTGCTGCCTCTCGCGACGCTTATCCGCAGCTTTGAAGGGAAACAGATTCAAGGGTGTAACAGCTTGCAAGGCGCTGCCGAAGACACTGCCAAGACGGAGCAGGGATGGAGCGAAAACAAGTCGCCACGCTCGCCGTCGGGACTTGCGGTGGAGTCGTCTGAGTCCCTTACACGCGACTGGCGCTTCCTGTCGATGGCACTCAGTCTGCATCTGTAGCTTTAGTTAGCCCCGATCCATTCTGATCCAGTTCCATATCCCTTCTATCGATAACGAGCTAATTTATTCTGGAAAGCCTCACAACTATATGTAACAAAAAGTTCAGCGACGTGGTAGATAGTATCTACCTGAGGCCATATAGGTGGACGTTGCAGCCAAAATGCTGATGCTGTGCTACATGGAGGTTGGTGATCTCTGCTGCTGCATGCACAACCACTCAAGAAATGGCCCTTTCGCAAATCAGGATACAATAATCAATCCGAGTTCAAGTCGGTCGTAGACATGCCTTGATATCAGGTAGATCATTCCGATGCATGGTACAAGTCTAGTGTCGTGTCGATAGCCCCCGCGCTTTCCCACCGACGGATCACTTCTCGAGAACGGAGGTCAGCTTGGCGGATTGGCTCCGGAACTCGGTACTGCGAACAGGCTTGAGCGATCTCGACACTCGAATCTAGTGACAACATGTGTCCCACAGACACGTAGACGGGGTTCTTGACGCCAGCCGTACCACACAGCCCCCCAGACCTAACAGCACCAATTGATCCACATCATGTCAGGAAATGGTTCAGCTATCTACCTAGGATGGCTGATAGCAATCGAATGAATACCTTGCCGGATTTTCCTGTCAGTGTGACTAAATCGCGGTTCTCTTCTCTGGCCTTCGCCATGAGCCCTTTGACATCAGGCTTGGTGAGACCATCGACATGGAGGAAGGTCTTGCCCACGCCAATGGTTTGATGTCCATGAGGACCCCGAAATGAGACGCCAGACCAAAGCCTTGTGGATGTAGAATGCCGTTCCCATCCACCAGTGTCACGTCAGGGAGTAGATCTGGGCGACGTCGACTGAGGTCTTCATACAGCTTTGTCAGAGCTGGAACCTCTCGGAAGGCCAAAAGCCCGCAATGTATGGGGCAGGAAGTGACACGTAAGTGAAGGCCTCATAGAGCACAGTCAGGGATGGGTACGCCATCACGACGATAGATGCGCAAGCGTGTTCATTTGACCCTTTGAGGAAGCTAATGTCCACGCCAGCAACTCGCTGGAGCTCTTTGGAATTAACTTGATCCGATGGAATTGTATCGACTTGTTGGGGATGAAGTTGCCACTGCACGACGTCGTGCTCGATCAATTGTTGCTTCAGTTCCAGCTGTCTCTCTTTTTAAGGAAGGAACAAGTTGCTAAGGATTTAATTGCAATACCAATTGATAGACGTAAGCAATCTGTTTATCGCACCTATCCATTCTTCATGCGTTGCTGTTGTATCAGAGCTGGCCATGTTGGGCTTGTGTCAACGATATCGTATCCGAAAATGAGAGATCGTCACAAGCAAGTACTCATGGTTTTCGTGATGCAGTCTTTCGCCTCTATTTATACAAGGCTTTTGTATAGAACCTAAAGTGAGTGATGGTCTCCTTCGCAACATGGCTTCAAATACCTTAGCTACAGTAAAACGCACCACCGATCGAAAAACTTGGGGTTTTCGTCTAGCAGCCCGTGGATATTCACTCGATCCATATTGGTAGACCTCTTCTCGCCTGTGGCCCTCCCTCCAGTTTTCGTGGAGATGGGAATATTCGCATGAGCTGGCGAATGTCATTATCTGAGAGATAAGGGTCCAGATGCCACTCGCGACACTTGGCTTGTGGTACGCTGTCAGCTACTCTGCCAGAGGCCACATCGACGCTCTCGCAATGATTAAAGTTGAGCGCGAGCACTAGCAAAGCAAAGGGCGTTGTGTGTGAACTCGGACCCTCCACTTTCAACGAGCACCGCGTCTGATACTATAGCGTAGAAAAACAATAGCACATGAACACGTGAGTCAAATCTACAAGCAACATCCAAATTTCAGTAAGGACGTACATCTCAGGCCACGACTGTAGAGCTCTCCAGATTCCACTGCAAAGTAGCCCGCAGTCCCGCAAGAAACGGGTGAGACCCCACGTTGGAAAAATGTTTTTCAATGAATGTTTCCATCCGCTGCATCATCTGCAACTGCTTCTCCGTCATACGCAAGTAATCATGTTGCACGCGCACAGCCAATTTCTGCCTTCCGCTCTCATCCGCCCACAGTTCATAATTGGTCCCTTGACTTACATTTGCGCGCTCATCAAACTCTGCATACTGGTAAAAACAACAAACAAAAAGGTTAGCACCAATTCTCACTTCCATCAAGCTTCAGTTTTCACATGAATACAAGACTACACACCTTCAGGTTTGCGACTTGGGTGTGATACCCTGCGCGTACTTGATTCTTCACCAAGTCTAGCATTTGGACACTACCACAAAAAAATGAATATTTTCCTTAGCCCCCAGTCAAATGGAATTGGTCATTGCAGCTCCACTCACTTTTTTGGTAGAATATGTCTTGATGTCCAGGGAGCATGCACTTTTGCAGACCCAAAAATTGCACCAATTGTGAAAATTGTGCATCGTTTTGGTCTTTATCCGGTGTAGAAATGATAATTTCATCCACTTTGGTGGCTTCAAAATAGTCCAAAATACGCTTGGCCTTTTCGTCCTGGTCATAGTAAAACTGAGTGCATAGTTCCTTCCATTGCAGACGACGTGCTTCTTGGTTGGCTTCAAGAGCTTCACACTGGCAACCTAACACACATGCACAATTAGTGGTACAGTTAGAGCTGCTCTAGCATTCAGCAGGGGCCCTTTAACAGCCATACACACACCATCGGAGCCCATGGTCTGCTTATCCGAAGATTCGAAACTGAGCTTTATCTGCCAATCAACATGGTGATCGACACCGGATTGGTTAATATTAAAAGGTAGCCATTCCACACCGAAATGGATACATCTGTGTATGTTGAAGTGATAAGAAAAACGTTGTTCAATCTCACTTGGTCTACAGCTGAAGTGAGTTAATCCACCAGCGCATTGAGTAGAGCTTGGCGCTGTTCTTGCACTTCTGAATCAGCCGAACGTGCCTCCTCGTCCAGTCCCTCGAAAATCTCCTCGAAGCGGTCAAACTGCACCTTGGCACGCTCCATCTCGTCATTGTTGTACAGCGTGATGGCGTAGTTCAGGTGGAACATGTGATCGCTACAGCACCAAGAAAAATATACACAACATACCGTCAATAGGCACAATCGCAGCGTCAAAATCAAGAGCTACAGTACAGAACACTGCAGTGTACCGTTCCATTTCGATGGCTTTGTCGAAGGCGCTGCAGGCGTTCTCAAAGTCGTCCAAGCGACTCAAAGTGATGGCCAAGTACATATACGAGCTGGGAAGTCCGGCTTGAGGTTGATTGCGGCGCTGAAGAAGTGGAAGGCCGAAGCGTACTGACCCGTGTTAAGGTGCACCAGACCCAAGTTATACGACGTGATCCACTCGAAAGGATCCAAGTAGAGTGCGCGTTTCAGGCACGCCACCGACGCCACAAAGCGCTGCTTGCCGAAGAAGCACATGCCCACATTGTTCCAGAGTTGAGCTGAGTTAGGTGTTTGCGCTGCAGCTACACGATACTTGACCAGTGCGACGTCCATGTCGCCGTGGTCTTGGATGATGGAGCCGGCAGCGAGGATCGTCTTCGGGTTGCGAGGGTCATGCGTTAGTGAGTTACCCAAGTAATCGAACGCGCGGAAGTTCTCTCCAACACGAAGATATAACAGTCCGAGGGTCGTGAGGATCTCTGGATTCTCCGGTGAGAACTCCAGCGCCTCCAGATACACATTGATCGCAGCCTTAAAGTCCTCTCGGAGCGTGTGAACTTTGCCAAGCTGAAGGAAGGTCGCGTCGTGACGATTGATGGTGTTCGCACGTTGGAAGTTCTGCGCGGCTCGGTCGTAGTCCTTGAGGTACATGTGACAGAGTCCGATGCTATGGTAGATTTCCCAGTCGTCCACACGTCCCATGGTCAGGATCTCTTCGTACACTTCGATGGCAGCAGTGTGCTTCCCCAGCAAGTACAGCGACCGACCCACTTGTTTCAGGTTTTCCTTGTTCTCCGGATTCAGACACGCCGCCGCTTGGAATAGTTGCAAACTCTCTTGAATGCGACCAGACTGGCGCAAGATCAGCGCCTTGACATACAGCGGGTACTCGCTGAGCCCCTGGTGCTCTCTTAAAACGCCTTCAATCACTCGAAGACATTCCTTAAATTCAGCGCGCAGATACAGTCGATGTAGATACCAATTTCGCGCTGAAGGTTCTGCCATATGACTACTGGAGCTCCCTCGAGCGCCATTATGCGATCGAGGGAACGAATGCTGTCCAATGAGTTCGTTGACATCCTCGGTCGATGTTGAAGGCGTCTGCTGCTACGAAGGACGAGAAATGGCGCCTCTTCGCTATCCACAAAACTATTCATCAGGTCAGTTTTTCATCGCTTTTATTGGTAGATACAATTGAAGACAATGACATCTGTGGGTTACAGTATCTATTTTTAGGCAAAGAATCGACGGTCTCAGTTGCGCATTTTGGGAGAAAGATGTCGAGTGGCTCTCGCCGTGAGCGCCTGGCAGAGCTTAAACCAATGGGCGAAGTGTTTGTGAATGGGTTGGCATCCAGTTATGATGAAGAGTTCCCAGATTCCGAACAATTGGCAGCTTTAATGACCCGTGAAGACTTTGCAAAGGCCATAACTACCATCAATGACGCACTGCTTGACCATTGGCCCTGTTTACCTTGCAAAGGCTTTGGATACGGCTGTTGCGTGTGCACTTTGGGACTGTCACTTTACTGCGCCGCTACTCAAGTTCAAGAGGCTGAAAGTCGACTCCAACTCCAGTTGCGACGGCTGAATGACCAGAGAAAGTTTAAGGCTCGAGGAATTGAGTGGCGACTGCACAGAACGTGGTGGAGACACTCATCATTCATTGAGATCTCCGTCGATCTGGATGCTGAGAAAGTGGGCCTTATAGGCAACAAGACTGCTAAGGTGGAGAGCGAGGGAGTGGGTCAATGGAGAAAGACGAAGCAGTGCAAGACCAGACGATGAGTGGCCGCGCGGTGTGAGTGCTGCATGAAAAAACATCATATAAAGCCTCCTTGGTGTAGGAGGTTGCAGAAGTTTGCAAACGAGTACGTGTCCTCGACTAAACCACCATAGCAATGCTCTACAGTTTACACCCATCTTGGAATAATGCTAACTGGCATTCTGTTTGCAGGAAGAAAAAAACTCAATCTCAGCGGTTGACTATGTTGTTTAAAGCTGTTTGCTATGAGCTCAGTTAGATTGCAGCAACAGTGTACGACACAGCAGCTTAGAGCCATCTTTCGCGGAACTTGGCCAGTGGGTCCAGCTGCGGCTTCTTCGGCACGAATGTCGCGATCTCATCCATGCGAGCCTTCACATCCGGGGTGAGCTTATCCACAAACGCGATGGACTTGAGGTTTTCCTCCAACTGCGACGGACGACTGGCGCCCACGAGCACCGTGGAGACGTTCTCGTTGGAGATGCACCAGGCCATGGCCAGCTGTGCCAGCGAGCAGCCCAGCTCGTCCGCGATCACTTTGAGTTTGTCAGCCTTGGCCACACGGCCCTCAAACGTGTCGCCGAACAAGTGCTTGAAAAGGGGTCAGCGAAGCGGGTGCCCTCGGTCACACCGCCGCTGTATTTCCCCGTAAGAATGCCGTTTGCCAATGGAGCCCACGCTGTGAGACCGAGCTTGTACTTCTGGTACAGTGGCTCGAACTCGAACTCCACTTTAGAGCGCTCCATGAGGCTGTACTGCGCCTGCTCCACGATGGGGCGAATCAGACCAAGACGGTCTGCCACTTCGCACGCCTCCGCGATGTCCGAGGCGAGCCATTCACTGGTGCCCCAGTAGAAGGCCCAGCCCTGCTGGATCGCGTAGTTCATGGCGCGCACTGTCTCCTCAATGGGAGTGTAAGGTTCTGGGCGGTGACAAAAGAGTACGTCCACGTAGTCGAGCTGCATGCGGCGTAGCGATGCACGCGTACCTTCGACAATGTGTTTGCGGCTGATGCCCTGCGCATTGGGTCCGGACTGCTCCCAGCCCTTGACGCCCATGAAGATTTTGGTAGTCACCACCAGATCCTCTCGGCTCCACACACCATCGGCGATGCCGCGTTGGATAGTGGCACCCATGACCTCCTCGGCCTGACCGTTGCCGTACACTTCAGCATTGTCATAGAAGTTGACGCCATTTTTGAACGCGATCTTCATCATCTCATACCAAGCGTCCACCGTGTGCTTCTCATCGAACATCATCCAGCTGCCAAGCGCCATCTTGGATACGAGCAGGCCGGAGTCACCGAGGAATCGGTGAGTCATCTTGGTGGGGGCATCCGTAGACATGATCGAGTGGAGTGGAGTGCTTCTTGGTTGGTGAGCTGTCTGGTTGTTGGGAAGACGGCAAAATGCAGAATGAGTCCTGGTGCTGATGCAGAGGAATCGGAATCGGGTGCGCTTGCTTGATCCTCTAAGCCTCGTAATCGAGCCAACTGCATAATATTTGGCATGTATCTGCAGATTTGCCGTGGCCGATTATGGATTATGGGCGCAACTGTGTAAGAGTCGGACCTAGCCGCTTCCGCTTAGAATCCTCGACGAGCTACACGATGAATAACACAGTACTGGAAAACGACCTGCGCGCACGTACCAACAGTGGGGCTACTCGCTAGGTGTACCTCAAATTCTCTATGGACAGCACTGGGATGAATGTCTGCTGTTGCAATACTGATAAAAAAATATGCCTACCATATCTGGTGCGCGGCTTCATTATTGTGTTGAGTTGGGAGATCTGGACACAGTTTTGCTACGGTCGCTGATTAACTGGAGATTTTTTGCTAGAGACCACAGGGTCATCATTCAGACCCGCCTGGTTGGGGCATGTCAGACATTCTCCAGTCGTCGTCGGAAATTACAAATTAAGCTGACTTTTGTGCCATCGTTGGAGCTTGACCTTGATATTAGCTATTGAACTGGCCAAGTACTTGTCCATGGGTATTTCATGTGTTGAATCTTGTCGTCAAGGTAGTGGTGTTGCCTTGGTCATCTCGTCACGCTGGCCATGATCTCTTGAGACAGGCTCGGTGGTTCCTTACATCTGGATAATAAAACCACACACTGCATTGACGTAATACTCCCAGTGCCCTGTGTGCTGCTGTCAGCGCCAGAGTCTTTCCTCAGGCAATACTTCGCGCTGCACTTCCCAATTATTGGCGGCAAAGTTTGGCAGATCACTTTAGCCTGGTGTTTCTCGAAGTCATTACCAACCTAATACCGTATGGCCTTGGCTGTTGAGTAATGTTTCTCTAATCTTGGCACATCATTGACCACGCAACTATGTGTGCGCAGTACTGGTTATTGCACGCAATGCAGGACATTTAATGTAACATGGTTAGATTCGGCATATTACCTTTGTACCATCCGTATTGTAGTTGTAAAATCTACGTATTCTCTGCCCACGACAAAGTTGTCCAGTAGCACGATTGCCATTGTTGCCACTATCAGCATGTGCGAGCTAACGGTAAGCCGCGTCGAATGTGGATAGTTTCCGGTTTTACGACATCGCAACTGAACTTCACCTTAATACTCGTCTTTGTGGGGCATAGACAAACTGATCAACGTAATTCACACCTGATAACTCGCAAAACACCACACATTAATTCGCACTTATCTCAGGGAACACCATCAAACGATCCTGTAACCATTCGAGTGAGGATCTCGACATCTGAGCCTTGATGTCAGCATCTCCTAAAACCACATGCTCTCAGAACTCACTTGACAAGACCCCGTGGCCTATCTAAGTTGTTACTACCATTGTCTACAAGGCACAGAACGAATGCACAACGTCAATACACAGCTCACACATTCTTAGCCGAACAGTGAACTTACTCCCATTCGTTTTCATCGTCAACGATGTCGTACACACGTTTGTGCTTGGCCTCTGGTTGGTCTTGCTGGCTCCAATTTGGAGCGGTGTCGTGTGTATAGCCATAGTCGAAAAACAGTTCAGCACCCAGTTCAATAGCCTCTCGAGCAAATAGGCCGATGCGGTGCTCTCCGTTGACTGCGATGATTTTCACATCCATGTTGGCCACATCTGCGGCTCGGTGGTTTGCAAACTTCGCCTTGTTTCCTTTTCTCGCCGCATCTACCACGTATTCGCTGTTCACACCAAACAGGTAGCTTACTCGTTTTCTGTCATAGATTGCGCCTCGTCGTTCTGCTTCACCGTCCGAAATCAACTCGCCTGTGTACTCGAGTACGAATTCGCCTTTACGGATTGGCTCGAGAGCAAAGGCGCCCCACCCGTGCGTCGCTGAGAACGCGATTCCCACTTTCTTTTGGATACTTCCGCGCAGCATGTTCACATTGCAGCAAATGTTTATATCGTAACAGCTTTCAGACTTGAATGCAGAATGAAATGCCATCACTGCAGCATCGCTAGCGCCACACTTGAAGCAGTAATCTGGGTTGCACTCTCGCCCAGCACTCAAACATGGACATGAAGACGTGCGACAACTACCAGTGGTGCATTTGCACCCCTGAAATCGATTCGGACAGTCGCGAGGACAGGAACAAGCTTTGTTGCAAGGATGTCCGCGCAGTGAGCAGTCACATTTCTCGTCGCACACTCCATCATGATCGCATGGTTTGTAGCTCATCTTTTCACGATCATACTTGAAGTAATTGCGTGAATCGCGGACACGATTGGCGAGTGATCTATTCCCACCCGCGCCTCCACTCTGTCGTCGACCATGTTTCTGCTGCCTTTCGAGTGGCATCGACAACAAGTCGTGTTTATTGCCCAAATCATCCCCACTATCTCTCCTCTTTTTCTCCTCTGCCAAGAACCTAGATATCTGAGCGCACGTGCAACTTGGACTCCTAAGGATTGCTGACACCAAGCATGAATTTGGTCCAAAGGTAGATACCAGTTTCCGAACTAGCACAGACTCAACTTGACTTAAAGCTGCACGATTTTGCAATGATGGCTCTGAGTCATTGCCGGTGATGGCCAGCCAACAAGAGGTGCTGCACGGCTGTGTTTTTGATAGCAGCTTTCGCAACGTATTTGTGACAGCAGGGAGATATGAATCGTCCAGGTATTCCGAGTTGTCAGCTGCTCTCGCAAATTTCTCGCGCCGTTTCCTTCGTTTCTCCTGCTCAATGATTCTGTCATGCTCTTGCATTTTCTCCTGAATTTGCAAACTTGCGCTCGCCAACGAGCTAATCCGCGTTTGAGAGCGTCGCGAACGACGAGAAGGTTGCGAATCCGATTGATCTGCAACAGCACGCTGGGTTTTGCTTACAACTGGCTCGTCATCAGAGGATGAACTATCTGCCAACTCGATAACTTCTGCAGGATTTTCAGATGACGCTGGAACCGTTAGAGTATCTACCTCTGCACTTAAATCATTTCCTTGAATGGCCTTCTCCCGGCTTTCAAGCACAATTCCTGGTGCAGTAACCATCGGGTTGATCGGGTCTGCACGATGACTTCGCTGTGGGTTCTGGATTCCGTGCTCAAAGCAGTCGTACGAATAGCAACACCGACAAAACAGATCGCGATGCCACTCGGTTAAGCCATTGTACGAGTTGCGATCACGCAGGCCCAACGCTTTCGGAGAACTCTTGTAGTTCGATTCAAAAACAGACATCGGCGGCTGTAATCGGACTGCTATTGATTGGGCCTCGGCCTTGTTTTGAAGAAACCAATATGGACGCGCGAGCTTTCGTAGGACCTTGATAGCAGATAGTTGGCTTGTCGTTTCCCTATCACCGTTGGTTGGCAGCTTTTGCGCAGGGGCAATTAGTTCTCGGATCCACGCGACTAGCTTTGCAGTGCGTTGTTCATCGTCATAGAGCTTCTGCATTTCGCAATAGTCGATGCGCGGTCGGCTAAAACCTGCTTCGTTCTGGAGTGCCAGAAAAACTTCTTCTGTTGCTCTGCATTTGCCCACAATAACCCGCAACAAATATTCCATCATCTCGTCATCCCGCGCACCAGGGTTCAACACCTTTAGTTCCTCGCCCTCCCCAAACACAGCAATCTGCCGTTCCTTGTTCATAGTTGTTTCCATGTAGAGTTCGTTGTCAATGATCAAGCGAGCACCGTCGCCCAAATAAGGTACGTATCGCAAGATGGGATCGTCCTCAACATAAGCGTTCTTTCGGATACCAATCATGGTGAAAGACCGACGAATAGCTGTAATGTCATTAGCAAGGTGAGTGACTGTTTCCGGATACACAATGGTTTCATAAGCCCTCGGGTCTTGATGCACGAAATAGCGGACATCCCCAACCAAGGAGTTATATGGTCGAATGGCGGTGGGGTTTTGCAGCATCCGCTTTGCTGTGACGCGTTCGATTGGAGATACGTCTAACCAGGACTGGTGGTCTGCACACAGCAACAAACACGTGGGTAGCAAGCAAGATCAGTACATAGCAGAAAACAACCGCTAGATATCATTGCTACCGATCATTGTTAACACGCCGAATGTATCTTGAATCACACCAAAAAGCAAAACAGAAATACTCACTCGCAATTTCTGACCACTGCAATCGTCTATATAGTTCCCCACGAAGAACCTGGTGAATACGGAGATATTCCGACACTTGCCTCCGTGTATCCCTCAAGATATGGCGCACTCTGCGTGCATGACATTTTTAATGTAAGGTAGCTCTTGGTCCATCAGCTCGCGGACTTGAGTATCGACAATTTGCTGACTCAGTGGCTGGCAACGTAACCAAAAATACAGCGTAAGCATATCAGATCACTACCACACATATCAAGCACTAGAGATACCAATCTAGATAACTACCTCAGTCGCGAAATTATCTTCCGTGATGGTAACACCTTGGCCAACCGAATCGACAAACTTGCATTTTTCCTTGAGTTTTCCAGTCCGATCGTACTCCCAGAGTAGCTTGTCCGATTCTGTTGGCGCGATGAATCGTTAATACGTTCAGCACGCACATAACCACCCAACAAGAGTACATTCTGACTGCACACGTACCAGGGGCATACGGAATTAAAGATGTTCCCTCAAGAATATTCGGGGTGAGGTTGCGAAGACTAGCCGTCGCCATGCAGTTGAATGGACCACTGGTTTCGAAGGCGCCTCAGGGTGTGCTTCTTTCCCCTAGCAGCCGATACGGCTTCCGCGGTGGGTGTTAAAAATCCGTTTCGAGATGGTGGAGCAACGTAAGATACAGATGAAGAAGAGGGTGTCGTCATAGCCTGGCTGACCCCATTCGAGCTCGACGACTGCTGTTATTGGCCTTTCGCGCAGGACGCTCGGCTTTATGTGAGGCAGATAGCGCAGTTGGTGTGCGACGCTTATTTTGCGCGCGAAAGTACGCAAGTGCTTGTTGTTGTGCTTGCAGCTCACTGAAAGACATCCCTTCCGTTATCCGTTGCATTTCACTCGTGCTGTGGAGAGCGACACGCAAGGTGGCTTGGGAAGTGTCACTTTCAACGCGAACCGGAGAGCTTTCTTCTCTAAATTTCTTGTGCAAAGACACAGGTGTAGTAGGCAGTTCAGCACTACCATTCTTCCGAGGGCCTGGCTTGAGGATGTTTATGATGAGACTTCGGCATTTTTGTCTTGTCGGCAATATCTCACTTTCTTCACTCTCTCCTTTGTTATCTTCTTCACTTGATTTACTGTAGCGCTTACTCAGTGAGCCTCGCACATGATTATTGGCAGACTTCCGGGCGGACAATTGTTGCGCTGGTTTAGAGGGCATTTTCCTTGATCGATGTATGCCGTTCAATTTCCGATCTTGAGTCTCCTCTTCACTGGAACTACTATGCAGTCCTCTTGCCAATCGTCGCGCATGGCTGCTAGCAGACTTTGGGTGGGCAGTTGTTGTGTTGGCATCTTTATCGGACGCATTGCCTCACTTTCGAACTCCCAACTACCACTTCTCGCATGTGACACGGGTATCTTGTGCGTTTCATGAGGTCTGTTCGCAGCCATCCTCCGCTTCTTCCGACGTGCTTCAGCTTTAATCGATTTGTTCTGGAACGCCTCCCATTCCTCATCCTTCTCCTCACTTTCGTCATTACCCCCGTCACTCTCGCTGTATCTCAACTTGGTTGCAGGCCGCACCACTTTCCGAGATTTCTGAGCTTGAAACCTCGCCATCGCCTGCTCCTGCGCTTGCAACTCACTAAATGACATTTTCTCCGCCAGTTGGCGAGACTCACTGGACGCACGAGCTGCAGCTCCAGCAGCTTCACCTGGAACTCGAACACGCGACGACGTCTTCTTGGACTGGTGACTCTGATGCTGCTTTGATCCAGCTGGTCGCGACGTTCTACGCTGCTTCTGCTTCTGCTTCTGAACCTGGTCATGGCCTGCTCCTGAGCCTGGAACTCACTGAAAGACATTCCTTCTGCGATTTTCCTCATGCCATCAGTCCCACGAGAAGTGTCGAATCTGCCTCGGGGAGCAGCAGCAGCAACAACAGCAGCAGCAGCAACAACAACAGCAGGAGATGACGGTGTCTCCATTCTTTTTTCTTCAGTAAAACGTGCTTTCTTCACATCTGGACCTCGTTTTTGACTCGGAATTCTTCTTACGGACAGAGCTTCGTCACTGTCTTCGCTGCTGCTGCTGCTTCCACTCTCACTCAGTACGCGTTTGCGTCGACGACCATTTGCTAGTCGAATCCCACGAGACGAGCGAACAAAGCGTTTTTTCTTCTTGTGAAGTTGTTTCTTTTCCTCCTGGTCTTCTTCGCTGCTGCTTGTGGGCGCTCTTTGGCGTCGTCGAGGACGCGAAAACTGCCCGAGGCACTGGACGAGGACGCGTCGCTGCTGTCCAGCAACTCGATGACCTCGTGGCCGGCTGCAAGGACAGAGGAAGAATGGTTAGAGTGTACCAGGGAGACCTATACAAGACACAACGGTGCTTACCACTCATAAACAGATCCTAAAACGTACAAATGATTGAGGAATTACGACAGTACATAACGCCAACCAAATTTACCTTTTTTGACATATATTTATGTTGATATCGCGATGGGAATTGCTTTAGGAGTTAAAAATAACTCATTGGTTAAATTTTTTCTCAGTAATGACTCCCGTTTCTTGTTTCAAATCGCTTTCTTGAAACGAGTAAAACAAGGCTTTGACAAAAACAAGAGCACGAAAAGGCACTGCCGCCTCATCAATATACGTAAACGTCCAAAAGGTAAAAAGGAACTTGGAAAGTAATTATAGTTAGCCCAACTATGCAACTCACAAAACAAATCTAACTAAAAAGGCCATCAAATATCATTTTCACGTAGTGTGGTCCACTTCTTTTTGGACACGCCTACGAGATTTGCTTTCACTTCTGTGCCCTAGGAAGTCCAACGCATGGATGAAAAAGCCGCTAGAAAGATGGTTCCTTTCAGGTGACTGTATGGCTAGGAAGTGCGATGCTGGCTACGGTAGAGGAAGAGAATGCAGTCGTGGTAAATGCCATGCTAAGCTTGTACGCTAAAAGAAAGCGAGTGAGGCGCCAACAGAGAGAGCAAAATCCACCCACATGTTGAGATGTCGTCACCCTTTCCTGGATACGTGCCTTTCAACGTTAAATTAAAGTCGGTGTTTCTGAACTGAAGCTCAGTCAAGAAACACATATTCAAAAGCACATTGCGCGCACACGTGACCTTGGACTACATGAGAACGATTTTTCAAAGCTTCTGAAAGCCTCTGAATACTTTAAAACCACGCTTACGGGATTATACTTGCCCTCAATTACTTTAAACTTATCCACAAATGTAGAACACACGTAGTCTGTTTCCAGTGCGTGTAGATCGGGACAAAAAGCTAAACCTCTTGTGTGTGCTCACCTACAGTTGAGGTGAAGGCCTGGAGGCAAAGCCAACGTCGACGAGAAGGTTAGAAGTACACGACTTGACCATTCCAGCAGGTAGCTTCAGTAGTTTTTGTACTAGTGTTTGTTCGCTCACAGAAAGTCACGCATTTGTACGTGTGAAACAACGATTTTCATTACAGCATCACGGTCAAGCCACTACTGCCAGTATCTATAACTTACGGGTACTTTATCGGACCCAAACCATAGTACTTATCATAAGCCACACCCTGCAGCCAGTTCTTGTGGTCTATTGGCATACCTGGGCCTTTCATAATCCCGAGTTCCGTCCATACTCTATGGGAGTCCCAATGACGAATGTTCTTCCAGATAAAAAACTTCACCCTCCAGGCGGCCTTGATAAGCGGATCGACGACCGGCGTCAAGTTAACCGTCGCTCTCTCCTCGTTACTGGTGGCAGCAGAATCATCATCATCATCGTCTTCGTTTTCTTTGTTTGCAGCCCTCAAAAATCTTGTGGCGGTGCCGTGTTCGTTCGCAGTAAGCGGGCGCGCATCAATCGAATTGTGGGGCGATATTATCTTGGCCTGCTTGGTGCCCAAGGCGAGGGCATCAACGCTTGCGAGGAGGGAGGCAGCAGCCACGAGCACGAAGTACGAGACGCGCATTATGGTCGCAACCAGAGTGTGAGTACTTGGACGCAAATAACAAACTGCAGCGGTAGTCCTGGTCGACTAAAAGCAAAGCGTCTCGTAATCTGATTGTGAGAGTGTACAGAATTCATCAGCACCATATCCATATGGCAATATGAACTGATCCCAAGAAAAACACTTTTGCTAGAACAAATGCACTGAGCATGTTACAGTAGTGCAAGTACATGCACATAGCTCGAGGTTCTGCATGGATAATAGCATCAGGGGGAATCCTAAATTGGGACATCTCCTCACTGATTGGTGAGCCAAGATAGCTGCGCGATTTGCTCTGTACTAGTGCAGTGTCTGCGTGTGTGTTGTGGTCATCGATACTGTAGTGTTATTCACAGGTTCCAAGAGTTAAATATGATTCCTCCCGCCCATTGAAAAGTCAACCCGTGGACTTTTACTGTGTGTGTGTGTTTTTTTTATTTTTGCGTCGAGTGGAAAATGATGGTGGCTCGGAGTTGTAGAATATTGCAACTGCACATCATTTTTATTTATTTGAGTAAAATGTTGGGCGCTGACCTAGGCGGACCTGTCCGGGCTGGAAAGTTTTCACCACCGACAGCTTCGCAAAGTCATTGGCGTCGTGTACCCGAGACCATCTCCAACGACGATCTCTACGAACGAACGGGGACGGATCCACTCCGCTACCATCTCCTCAAACGACGCTGGACGCTACTCGGTGAGATTCTCCGACTTTCCACAACGACACCCGACCTGGCCGCCTCCGCTGCATACAAATTTATAGTCGTCTGCGCTTCGACGAGCTCAGCGTACAAAAACGACTGTTAATTGTCATATTCATTCCAGTTTGAGTGTCTAGTGCATCAGAGTTGGTCGTCAGGGTAAAAACACTGCACATGCTTGTGTAGCCAACTGCTTTCTCTGCATCCGCATGAAACACGCTTCTTCCAAGAATATCTGGCTCTAGCAGAGGACCCATCACGCAAACGGAGATGATTGTATACTGCATATATGTACACAGATGATGCACATCAAAAGCGCTATAATACGTCAAATACTGTAAATTCAAGAAAACTAACAACCGCTAAGCTGGATGATAGAATACAAAATTGATAAGACATTGATGGAGGCGAATGAGACACAACTGTAGTTGTTTCAGATACATATATAATATATATGCAGGAACCTTATTGAACTCTGCTCTGTAGCACACACTTAGCAAACTGCGTGGGCGCTTGTAGCGGACGGGGTACTGCTATCCGATGACGACGAAGATGTAGCGCTGCCAGTCGTCGATTTGGGTGTCTCGGTAGTCGCAGAAGTCGGCTCGGGAGTATCAGGCGTCGAATCATGATCCCCACTGGATGTAGACGGAGAAGTAGTGGAGGTTGACGGCGACGAGGGTGTCGAGATGGGCGGCGGAGGAGTCGAGGTGGGCGGCGAAGGGGTCGAAGTATCTGTCGAAGGGGTCGAGGGCGAGGTCGGTGATGATGGCGGTGCTGGAGTAGTAGGCGTGGGGGCTGAGGTGGGAGCTGTCGTAGTAGGTGCGGAGGCTCTGGTAGTAGGCGCGGGGGTCGATTCACAAACCTTGGCCTGGCCAGAACACGCCTGTTCATCGAGGCTGCAAGAATCCAGGTCGAGAACACACAACATCCAGCACGTTGTCGCGCTGTGAGTGCTCACAGTGCAATCACAACTGTCCTCACAAGCGGTTCCGTCAGTAGAGTGACTACGGTTGCACACGACCGAACAGCCATCTGAAGGCTCTGACGCACCGGACTTCACGGTACACGACTTGTAACTACACTCGGCGTCCGCCGATGCCGCCAAGTGGCGACCCGGAGCACAACCCAGTAGCTGGTGATCCGACTGATGGCCCTGCTGCACGTATTGTTTCGTGGTATTAGTATGCTCGTCGAAGTTCATCTGCTTCAGCATACGCTGGTACGACGGTAGCAGCGTCATCTTGCCGAACCACGCGCGCAACAGGCGC
Source organism: Phytophthora kernoviae (assembly GCA_008080845.1). Classification (NCBI taxonomy): domain Eukaryota; phylum Oomycota; class Peronosporomycetes; order Peronosporales; family Peronosporaceae; genus Phytophthora; species Phytophthora kernoviae. Next base: position 25,335 of record VKKV01000367.1, on the reverse strand, counting down.
TGTGTCTCCGTCGTCTCCACCTCAGGCATGCGCACGCCGTGCATCACGGCCGGCAGATGGTCCGACGTGGCCACCCACCGATTGTAGCCCGTGCCCACCATGAGCGTCACCTGGTCGGGCTTGAGCACGGGCGTACGCGCGTGCCGTCGCTCTTCTGGATGATGAGGCCCGACTCCGAGTTGTCCTCACCTCCGGCCGACACCGACTCGAGCGTGCTGTTCGTGCCGTCGTTGTTGACCTTATAGAAGGCTGGCGTAGCAAACACGATGAACATGCCGTCGTCCTCGTGTAGCTCCAGCGTCAGATCGTTCTCCGGTGACGACAGCTGGGAAGACGCGCTCTGGAGCTTGCGTTCGTGGCGAGACGGCGCCTCGTAGGCGTGGAAATGGTCGAGACGGACTGCGTCCGTCATGAGCTTACGGCTCGAGACCGTCTGGCCGTAGCCGTCCTGCGTAGTGAAGCTGGTGGCGTCCAGTGTCGTGGCCACGCTGAGCACCACCCACTCGAGCAGCGACGAGAATTCGTTGTAGTGAGTGCTGTAGCTCGGGCACGCCGCGTCTGTGGTGTTGGCGCTCTGGTCAGCGTCCTGGCCCGATGGCGTGCTGATGGTGTAGCGATTCGTGCCATCTGTGAGCGTCTTGTGGAGCAAGAACCCGGCATTGACCTCCTGCCGACACGGCACAAGCCGCTGCCGAGTCGAGGTATGCCTCGCGCACTTGTGTGTAGGACGGAATGTTGGAGAAGCTGATGATGCCATCCTTCTTGAGAGCTTCGAGTACGTCGCTAGGCGTGTTTCCCGCGGCGATAGTCTGGTAGTCGAAGTTGGGCACTTCAAACGCGGGCACTTGGTCAGCGAGGTTGGTGGGTACTGCGCCGGCCATGAGCATGGCAGCCAGACCTAGGAGCATCTTGGAAACTTGGACCATCTTGGATGATATGTGTATGAAGGTGAGTGATGGAGGCAAAGGGCTGTGCAGATTGAATGAGCTTTTGCTTGCTGGGAGCAAAAGTGAAAATGAGAGATTAGCATGAGGCGGTTGGAATACTATGGAGGACAGTGACATCGTATAGACAGTCAAGATGCAAGAACAGGATGGATTGGACATTTTTGACGTCGTAAATTTACTGGACCCAGTGAATGAGTAGCTTGAACCCCGTGGTTTGCAGGCGCTGAGTGGGTGGTGGAGGGCGATATTTTAGGCCATTTGCGCATGGATGCGGCCACCGGCAGTTGCAGTACAAGACCAAGGTGCTTCCCGTCGGAAGCGTGCCACGCTAAAGCTTATTGTTGACTGGATTGGGCAGCAATGGGTAATAAGTGTAAACTGAGTCCCTTTAATCTTGGCGCGAAGTATCTTTGAAGTTGAAATGCTATGTTAATACATGTACGTGCCGGTTCTGCGCACGATGGGAACAATTGTCGATTTGGTATCTGTGAATCTTTGTCGACGATTATGCTGTTCTAGCATCGTCGGGAAGCATTCAGGTGGATGCTAATGGGATGCCAGATAGACACTATAGACGGCTACAAGCAATGTGTTGCAGTGCGCGTATTGCATCATGTGGCTTGATCAATACTCCTTTTCGTGGCGGTGCATGCCGCTACCGGCACTGGCATCATTGGCATGGTACGAAGGTACCCAATAGTACATGTACAACGTCGGACAATTGTGTAGCGCATCCCTCCGAAAGAGGATGGCCGCTGTGTCACCATCAGTGATGGGTTTAAAGCACTGCTTATTATCGAATGGGCATTTCATGTGAGCCCGTGCATCGCACGCATACACCTAAGTTATGTTCGGCAGGTATCCAAACCATGCACCGTTGGCCACACGCTCTCCAACTTGTTCGGGGCGAGTGCAGTGCATCACCAACGTTTCTCGTTTTTGAGTGCTTCATCATTGCACGAGTGTACATGCACAGCTCCAACCAAGTTAAAACGTGTAGGATGTGACTGTCTCCAAAGGTTCTTAGAAAAAGCCTATTCCTACGAAACGCAGGTACCTCGACGGAAACTAATACTACTAGGACCGATGTTCAAGCCCCTCTACTATCACTAGTCATGGATTTGTGTGACACAATCCGCGTCTGGTTGGTAAGTTACCATTCCTCACGCGTCTGCCACGGCTCGTTCAATCAACAATACCAAACCTAGGTCATAATCATCGACAAAATTTGAGCTATGCACGATGGCTTGAAATTGCTGTCCGTACAGCTGCAATCGCTCTCACAGTGATAGGAAGAGCTGATGGGTTTGCTTTGTGACGCGCTTTACTCCTCCATCAACAAGTCTCGTCAATCAGTTGGCCATGGAACGGAAGCATGGCTGCGCCACAGCCAGCAATCCTACACTGCACTGTAACTCATTTCCACTTTTGCCTTCTTGTCCTCGCTGTTAAGCATTATGCTTCATTTTTCAAGGACATCCCTAAGTCTGGCGGCCATGCTCATGGCCGGCGCAGTACTCCACCAACCTCGCTGACCAAGTGCCCGCGTTTGAAGTGCCCAACTTCGACTACCAGACTATCGCCGCGGGAAACACGCCTAGCGACGTACTCGAAGCTCTCAAGAAGGATGGCATCATCAGCTTCTCCAACATTCCGTCCTACACACAAGTGCGCGAGGCATACCTCGACTCGGCAGCGGCTTGTGCCGTGTCGGCCCAGGAGGTCAATGCCGGGTTCTTGCTCCACAAGACGCTCACAGATGGCACGAATCGCTACACCATCAGCACGCCATCGGGCCAGGACGCTGACCAGAGCGCCAACACCACAGACGCGGCGTGCCCGAGCTACAGCACTCACTACAACGAATTCTCGTCGCTGCTCGAGTGGGTGGTGCTCAGCGTGGCCACGACACTGGACGCCACCAGCTTCACTACGCAGGACGGCTACGGCCAGACGGTCTCGAGCCGTAAGCTCATGACGGACGCAGTCCGTCTCGACCATTTCCACGCCTACGAGGCGCCGTCTCGCCACGAACGCAAGCTCCAGAGCGCGTCTTCCCAGCTGTCGTCACCGGAGAACGATCTGACGCTGGAGCTACACGAGGACGACGGCATGTTCATCGTGTTTGCTACGCCAGCCTTCTATAAGGTCAACAACGACGGCACGAACAGCACGCTCGAGTCGGTGTCGGCCGGAGGTGAGGACAACTCGGAGTCGGGCCTCATCATCCAGAAGAGCGACGGCACGCGCGTACGCCCCGTGCTCAAGCCCGACCAGGTGACGCTCATGGTGGGCACGGGCTACAATCGGTGGGTGGCCACGTCGGACCATCTGCCGGCCGTGATGCACGGCGTGCGCATGCCTGAGGTGGAGACGACGGAGACACAGCGCCTGTTGCGCGCGTGGTTCGGCAAGATGACGCTGCTACCGTCGTACCAGCGTATGCTGAAGCAGATGAACTTCGACGAGCATACTAATACCACGAAACAATACGTGCAGCAGGGCCATCAGTCGGATCACCAGCTACTGGGTTGTGCTCCGGGTCGCCACTTGGCGGCATCGGCGGACGCCGAGTGTAGTTACAAGGAATGCACAGTCAAAGCTGGAGCAACCGCACCTGCTGGGGTTGTAACTCCGTTTGCAACAGCCAGCACTACTCGACGTCTGAATGCCAAGCAAATTGCGTCTGCACTACTGGCTCCAACAGCGGAGCGATGTGCTGGATGGTCTGTGTGAAGAACTTAAACACTTGCGCTGTGAGCAAGCAGTCGTGCTCGGGACAATCACGGGTGTGTTCCTCTTAGATTAGCAATAGACTTGCTTCCATTCGGTAGCTGTGGTACCAAACTCTCTTGAATCAAGCATATTTGCATTACATGACTGGAGTTCCTAGCATTGTAGACTTTGCAAAGTGAGTCGCCACGTGGGGCGAGATTTCTGTGAGTTGTGGAGTCGTTTGAAGCAGGTCGGAAGCTGGCGCTCAAAGGAAGATCCAGGTCGTCAACGCCAACGCCAAAGCCAGGCGCTCCATGTCGTGCATCGCATTACTGTAGACAACCGATTTCAGCTGCAGGGCACAAGTGTATTCTGTTGGAGGCGCTCGAAAAGATATTCTCGGTGGCGAGCGCTTCGGTCTAGAATAGACACGTGCTGGACGCTATTCCTGCAGAGGTACCGAACGCTGCGCTGATCTACAGACAGGCAACAGAAGACAAACGTACGCAGTCCCCAAAAGCGCTCAGGGCTGAGTGGAGACTCCTTCGACGATGGAGGGAACGTCTGGAAGTTCTGACGACACGCAACAGACGCCGGGAACTCCATCGACGCCCAAACGTACATCGACGAATGTTTATTCGCGTCTGTACGATCCAAAGTCGTACACGGGTGTCTACCGGAAACGCTTCGAGAACGATTGCCACGACCTGACCGAGAGCGTGGTGCATGACCTGTCCAATGCCATGCGGACCAATCTCAACTACGATGTGAGTCGGCCCAAGCGCACGGCGTAAGTACGCTACAATAACATCGATATATGATGGTTTTGTGGTGCTAACTTGGTAGTCGATCGGCCACAGGTCTACTCGGAACATCTCGAGCAACGGCTCCACACCTAATGCCCCAGCGGCCCCACCCGTACCGGTCTCGGTGCCTGCGGAACGACCAGCATCAACATCAGTGCCCCTGCCCAGGAGAAGTTACAAGGGGATCCGAACGACCCGCACACTTTGCTGAAGGCAGTGTTCCACTACTATTGTCGCTTTGGGAGGACAGGACCCAAGGGTGTTGGCGAGAAAACCCTCGGTACGTGATACAAATGTGCGTGACGGACTCGCTGTTCTGGTGATCACGAACTCATGTATTATCTACGCAGACAACTCGAACTTCGTCAAGCTGTGCCGCGATTGTCCGGATCTGCTTGATTCGTCGTTCGGGAAGACGGACGTGGACCTCATTTTTGTAAAGTCCAAGAAGAAGGGCGAGCGCCGCATCAATTATGCGCGCTTTTAGACGCGCTGGGCATGATCGCCATCCAGAAATACGGTGACATGGTACGGTTTAAAATCAACTTAGTTGAAGAAGGCCCATGTACAGGACTAGTACTGACTTCTGTTTGTATCTCTTTGCTGCAGCCACTAGAGGGGTCTGTGCCGAAGCTTCTCGAGGCTCATCTGGCTCACCTTCCGTGTCTGCTCGAGTTCACAGATGGCAAAACAGTAAGTGCTGGAAGCGAAAACTCTTCAACAACAAAAAGAAGCTATTTCGCTAACTGTTGATTAAAATGAGCAGGTTCAGGCTGTCTGGCAGAAGCGATCTGAGCAGATTGAGTCCGTAGGAACAGAAGACTCAACGCTTCCTCGTGCTGCTTCTGTGGATGGTGTTCCTCCTCCAGCATCGCCACTTTCCCCAACTGGCCGATTCTTTGCCACTACCAACTCCCTTCCTGCAGCAGATGCGTCCGATGCTGATCACATTGCTTAAGTTTCTTAATAAAAACAATACAATTTAAAATTACTTTAGACAGAATCAATCAACAAAAGCACAAAAAGCACAAAAAGCACAAAAGCACAAAAAGCAAGTTGCAGAGTGTAGCCATTTCCACTTCAACAGCAAAAAATAAATAAAAGAAAGAAAGAAAAAACCTAAATAGGTTTTATTTGATTTTATCTTCCACCCTCGTTTCTCATGTCAGATTTAATCTTTCTATACTCAACTCAAGTGGAAAAACGACTGCCATCATGAACTCATGGAACATGCGTCTGCTGAGCAGCTCCGAGACCTTTGGTGATCTACGTCTGTTGCCTGTAGACTACCACCAACAAGTGGCGCGAGAGTTGGCCTCCTTCTTCCACGGCTTCTACCGCTTCGGAGCTGCCTCCAACCGCTTCGATCTGAACGACGAACTGTACACGCAATTCCTCCACAATGTGCTCTTTGGCTCGCTCTGTATCGGAGCCGTGGTGTTCTTCATGCTTTGCGTCATCGTCGTGCGGCGCTGCATCCTGCACATCCGCAGTGGTAAACGTCATACAAAATAGCTGTAGAACGTAGATGTTGGTGCGTTATTGACCGAGTTCTGACGTTCTAACCATTGTCGATGTTATTAAAACCTTTTATAGCGTTTGTACGACGCATGGAGATGGATTCCACGTCTGTGGAGCTGATGGCAGTGATGCTGTTGACGTTCCTAGCTGTTAGTGCTTTAGGGGGACTCTTAGGAGAAGCTCAGGTGGACTACAGCGCGGGGATCGTGCTGGATACAATGGGGAACACCAGCACCAGGTTCCAAGAGGCCCAAGCGTTGACTGTGCAGAGTTTGAAGACAAGTGACGCTCTACGTTTCACGGCAGACAATTTGGTGACGTCGTTCAATGAATCGGAGCTGCCTGCTGAAGCGTATCAGCTCTCAGTGGAGTCTCTGAGACTCCTGCATGCTTCAAAAGAGCTGTGGAACCAGACAGACACTCTACTGCCCAAGAACTACTCGGACATTGCCAAGGAATGGGAGTTCAGCTACTTTGCGCTCAAATCTTCGACCAATGGAGCAATCCTGGCAGTGGCACTTGCTAGCTTCTTGTCCATTGCATCAGTTGGATGGGCTTTGGTGGCGCCACTGCGTGTCTCCATCTTGGTGATCTTGAGTGTTGTTCCTATCTCGCACACGCTCATTGGAGTGTATTTGGCGTCGACGATCATGACGGCGGACTTTTGTGCAGCACCGATGAACAGCACGCTGGAGCTGCTGGGTTCGACGCCCATCATGAACTACTATGTTGAATGTCCTGCTAACGCTTCGCTGCCTTTCCACGACTATACGACCAGTGTTCAGCAGAGCGTGCATAAGGTGGCAACGCTGCAGAAGGAGCTGGAGGACTACGCTTCCCACCACGGAGACGTTGGGCTTCGGATGAAGGAGTTCCTGAACCCTATTGGCACGCAACTGAACAGTATCAGCAGTCATCTGACCGAGTTTGCAGACCTGCAAACCTGTCAGAATGTGTCGAGCGCATTCGCGTATGCTACCACAACATACTGTGAGTACGGCATGCTGGGGTTCTTCTCTATGTGGGTGCACCAGATCATGCTGTGCTTCATCCTGTTCGTGAGCATCGTCGTGTGCGTGCTAGTCTATGAGCGTGTGCACATCCGTGAACTGCGTCTGGATGTTCGCTACCAGCTCGTGTCTAGCTATGAAGAGGATGACATGGAGCACGCCTATCTGTCGTCAGACTGAAGCGGCAAGTTGCAACTCAATGCTTGGAATGTCACCTGTCTCTTTATCTGCATCCTTCTGCTTGCACGTTCAAATGTATTAATGAATTCTCCATTGAAACTCTTGCAGCATTCTCAGCAATAACCTTTCTTCGCCTCTTCCTTCTTCACGGCTCCTTGGAGTTCTTCTCGGTGCTGGAGCTTGCAGGCTCCTCCTCAGGGTCTGGTCTGGAGCCTTGCACCTGCTGGTGCTCAGGGGCCGGAGGGCCTCGTCCAGGGACTCCAACCAAAACGTCCCCAGGCTTGGGGTGGCGTCGCAACCACAGGATGTCACTCTTTACCAGCTCCTGCTCCGCCCGCTCCGGGCCATCCTTCTCCCATAGAGCATCTCTTGTGCAGGTCTGATCACCACACTGCCATTGTCCTTGACTTCAGCCAGCACTCCCTTCCACATGGCCCCGTTCATCACACGGACAGAGACGTCCATGCCAATACATTCCTTCATGAAGAGCTCTGGTTGCAGGATGAAGCCAGGAGATTTCTACCAAGCAAAAGGGAGATCCATGAGAGTTAGTAAGATTATATCATATCATACGAAGAGGAAGGAATGGATAAGGTTCGCACGGTTCCTCGCCATGGACCCGTGCTCTTGCGCTCTCTGCTGGCAGCAGCAGCTTGTGGGATCGGCGTCTTCTCTTTACTCATGGGCTCAAAAGGTCTTGTGCTAGATTCGGCAAATTCGCGACTGCAGGGCAATGGGAGGGACAAAGGATCGATGGGTACACAAGATACGGCTGGTTGCTGTACTACTTGTACATGCGGCGAACTACGATACGGAGAACTCATTTACATACATAATATACTTTCTAGCGTTTACCATCTACTCTAATCTCTCGACGATGCTTTCCACAGCTTCTGTGACCGACTCAAACACGTGGACATCGTTGCGTTCTGCCATCTCGCAGATAGACACGAGCTCTAGCCAGGTCCTTGAACTCGCGCCCAGTGATGACAACTCCGTCCTCCTGCATGCAGCCCTCTGTCACAGACTCGATCACCAACAGCAGTGCCTGGTGACTTGATACGAGCTCGACTGCCTCAGTCATAGCTGCGATCGAGCGCAGATTGCTTGGGATCACAAACAAAATGAGCTCAGCGATCGCTTTCTGGGTCGCAATTTCCTGCCAGTGCTCGGCCAGCGCCTGGACGTGTTTCTCTGCTGCTGATGACAGTCCGAAGGAAAGGTAGTCTGCAAATGGGACGTATATGGGGATTCCAGCCGTGCGTAGCAACGGGATGGCCACCTTCTGTCGCCAGGACGTAGCTGTTAAATTGCCGCCCAAGTATACGGCACCTCCTGTATAGTCGCTGAACATCTCACATCCCAAGCGACTCACCAAAGACTGTTGTGCAGGTGACATGGGTCTGGGTGAATCATTATTGTGTTCACCTTCATCCAAGCTGCTCTTACTGCTGCCTGTACTAGCAGACTTTAACAGGCGAGACGAGTGCGAGCGCGACGTCACTCGATGCGGTCGGTGCTTGCCTGACCAGTCGTTCAACACAATCGACGAGCGTTTCCTCAGTCTCGGCACTTCTGGTCTTGACTTGGGCAGATTGACTTGAGTCAGCCATTCAATGGACGCCTGCACTGCCGTCTCAACGTCTGGATAAAGCCCGACACCTCTCTTAATAGCTAGATCCCGCAAACACTGCCGAGCGCCGTTCAAATCTGCCAGTTCTGTTGGTTCTAAAGTTTTGCCTGCTACTTCTGCAGCTTCGTCGATATCGTCCACAACTAGCATCACCTTCCTGCCTCGACAGATAAACTCCACCGCCTCGTTGATACTCACAAGACAGCGAGTGAGTTTATCCACCACCACGAACATGATTTGCGCTGTTTCTTTGGCTCTCGTCTCGATTTGAACGAGTTCGTCGAACCACTCGTCCACCTGCGGGTTAAAGTACCGCACTTGGGCAGCATCCAGTAGAGGCATGGCTACATCTCGTCTCCAGGTTGTGGGATTGCACGATCCGCCCAGGAAGATGGCGATGTCAGTGAGTCTTTCGCCCATTATCTGCGGCTCCACGCCTTCGCTGAAGCTTTGTGTCTTGCGAGTTAAGCGTGCTGTTGTTTTGGGTTTGGGTTCCGATGCTGGAGCTGATGTTGTGTCATTGGTTGATGTGCTGCAGAGGTTGTTGTTCTTGGACCGGGTGCGTACTAAGTGTGGTGACGTGTAGGAGCGGCGTTTGGTTAAGCAAATCGCGTGGGGCGGTCGGTGAGTGGCAGGCGTCGTCATGGTCGAAAGTGTTCGAGTGCCGTCTGTTGGTGCGTCTTTTGCCACTAAACTGCTGACTCTTCTGTGGCTCGTTTGCAAATGGTTGCAACTATTCAGAGCTGAAGCCACCTCCCACCAGACCAGTTTTGAGCCTTTACTGAAAACAAGTCAATCGATGCCTTGAGAAAAATCGAACAGGGCATTTATGGCCGGAAATAACGACCTGAACCGATACACTCTATGCCTTGCAACTCGCACAACATTTTCCACAACAAGTTTCATTCGAGAGGCCTTGCCCTCGCGAAAATACACAGATGGACAGTCAACTGGAGACTGACAGATGACAGCAATTGCTTGGCTGAAAGATTAGCATGTGGGTAAATTGCCACCCACGCACATTTCTCAGCTGGTTGAAGGGCAGTGATAACATTTTATACCTTCTTTTTAGTATGGATATAGAGCAATGACGTCTTTAAAACAAACTGCACCCACGGAGAATCCGTAGCAGCCCTGCTTACTGATTGCAGTCACTTTGAAGTCTGCGACCAGTCGGCGTCATTTGTGTCGTTTGTGCTCTGATTTCGGCATCCTTTTCTTGTTGATTTGGTCCAGTCTCACAAAGCTTTACCCAACAGCTTCAAGTGTAATTTTTTTACAAATATCAACATTGTTGTCACGGAAAGATTGTATCGTTTTCATTTGCACCCAAAATCTTTTCTTTTGCCATTCCCTCGTCGCCATGGCCACAACCAAGCCATTTGCACGTCTGCCGACGAACGTTTCCCCGTTAAGGTAAACTCTAGAGCACTCCCCCTCCTCTTAAACCAGTTCGTGTCTAACCTCACACATTATTTCTATTCAAGTACTTCCTTGACTATGCAGTGGACCTGGACCGCTGCCGCTTCGAAGTGAACGAGCGTGTGGAATTATCTATCCTCGAAGACACCAACTGCATCACGTGCCACGCATTGGAGCTCTATGTGTTCGACGTTTCGGTGGTAGTGGAAGGTCGTGAGGTCCCCGTGACGTGCTCGGAGATCAATACCTAGCTGCTGACCAAGCGGTTAAGATAGTGCTAACCGAGTGTCTAGCCTCCGGCTCTCGTGCCACACTTCATCTAACCTGCCATGGAGAACTGAACGACAAGTTGCACGGTTTCTATCGCAGTGAATACACCCACGAGCTGGCGGATGAGACTCGTCTCATGGCTGTGACCCAATTCGAAGCTTGTGACGCTCGTCGAGCCTTCGTGTGCTGGGACGAGCCTGCGATTAAGTCTAAATTTGAGATATCTCTGGCGTGTGACTCGAACCTCACGGCAATCTCAAATACGCACGTGGTGCAAACTCTGGTGCGTCCGAAGGAAAATGCTCACATTCGGACAAAGACCAGATGTGCCACTTCAACTTTGGAAAAGGTCTGGCACTTTGCCGAAACTCCCATAATGTCTACCTATCTAGTGGGGATGATCATTGGGGAATTCGACGTGGTGTCTTCGGTCACTAAAGAAGGAGTATTGGTGTCTGTGTATACACCTGTTGGACGCAGTGAACGTGGTAAATTTGCTCTGGATGTGGGCGCCAAGGCTCTATCTTTTTATTCTGAAAAATTTGGAATTCCCTATCCGTTGAAGAAATTGGATATGTTGGCAATCCCAGACTTTGCTGCCGGTGCAATGGAGAACTGGGGAGTCGTGACATACCGTGAGACGAGGCTGCTCATTGATGAGAAATTGAGTAGTTTTGGTCAGAAAATGGCAACGGCACGGACGGTTTGCCACGAAATTGCGCACCAGTGGTTCGGGAATTTGGTCACCATGGAGTGGTGGACAGGGCTGTGGCTCAATGAGGGATTCGCAAGGTTTATGGAGTTCGAGGCGGTGGACTACGTTTTCCCAGAGTGGAAGGTGTGGGAGGTGTTTGTGCAGGATATCACGATGAGTGTTGCCATGGGCAAGGACTGCATGCTCACATCGCACCCGATCGAAGTGAAGGTGAATCACCCTGATGAGGTCGACCAGATCTTCGATGTCATCTCGTACGCAAAAGGCGCAAGTGTGATTCGAATGCTCTCCGAGTATCTTGGTCGAGATGTTTTCTATCGAGGCATCCACGACTACTTGGTGAAATTCCGCTACCGTAATGCGCAAACGCAGGATCTTTGGGAGGCGCTGGAACAAGCTTCCGGGCAGCAGATCACGTCTCGCAAGTGGATGGACTACCCAAACTGGATACCCCATCGTGTCGCTATCGGACGACGGCACCTTGAAGCAGGAGCGCTTTTTGGCGGATCAAACGCTAAAGGCCTCCGTTTCGGATGCTGGTATAGTTTGGGATGTACCATTGACTTTTTGGCGTCGGATAAACCGAAGGAAATTCAGCGCGTGGGCATCTGGCAGGGCAAGTCATCTAAAGAGGACACGACTGCTCTTGCTGCAAAGCTCCGTGCTCCTACAAGCAGTGGCGCTCCATCGTGGATCAAGCTGAACGCCGACCAGTCCGGGTTCTACCTCGTTAACTATTCGCCGGAAGGCTGGAAGCGTTGCAACAACCCGTGCGCGAGACGGCGCGACGTCATTGGTATGCTGGTGCTGAGCGAGGACCCTGACGTCGTGGCTGAGACGAAACGGTTGTTCGATTCATATTTCGAGGACAGCTCGTCGCTGTCAGCCGATCTGCGAGGTGTTATTTTCAACGCACAGGCTCGACGCGGCGACGCTTCGCACCTGCAATTGTTGCGCGAGCGGTACGAGTCGAGCAACTTCATCGAAGAATTAGACTGCCTGACGGCACTCGGTCTTTTCAAATCGGTGGAACTAAAGCGCGAGGTTATCTCGTGGGGTTTGAGAAATGTGCGGTCGCAGGACATCCAGTACATTTTCAGTAGCGTGGCTGCCGACACGCCAGGTGCTTTGTTCGCTTGGCAATACGTACAGGATCACTGGGTGGAGTTGAACGAGCAGTACCGTCCACTGATTGTCGGGCGCATCGTCATGTCTGTGATTTCGCGTTTTCAGAGTGAGGAGCAGGCTATGGCTGTGGAGACATTTATGGAGACACGTAAACACTCGAACTACACGCGGCTGCTAGACGCCGCGTTAGAGATTCGTGTGAAAGTACGCGTGCTACCAGCGGAACCGCGAGGATTTGGCGCAGTGGCTGGGGTCCATTTGAAGCGGGTCGCTGTAGATTTGTACCGCGGCTACGGTTTAGAGCCCCCCCAAGGACGGCTCGAATATATTGACCAAGTTTACATGTTTGAGTTGGTGCCGATACCCAAAGGCACTTTCAAAAGATACTTAGGTAGTTACCATACTGATGCTTTTGAGTCTCATGTACTACATGATTTCAACTACATGTACATCGCTTTTGTTGCTCACATAAGCTGAATGGTCCCCACTTTCGCATCGTATCGCCGCGACTAACGAATATTCCAACGCTACGATGCCATTCAATGTATCTTGAGTGTTACTACAGACCTAAGCTATTCATTTGCACTGCATTCGACTGGGGCATGGATATTAGCTAGAGATGTATGGGAAGCAGTTCAATCGTGTTCTTGGCACTACAATGTGATTTCTCTTGGCATACGTCAAACTAAAGATCTAGTTAAGAAATCCGCAAGACAACGATTCGGATGATTCCTTTTGCGAAAGAACCACATGATTATGTTGGATAGGATAAATTACCGCCTCGATGTGATCTTGTTCATTCCGCGATTAATGCTCTAGCCTTCAAACTCCAACCTCTCCAGAGACACTGTCATGGGTCGATCCACTTTTCTGCTAGTTTTCATGTCGACTATGAGCGTTCTCCTTACCGATACCAATGTGATCCCCGCCTCGGTACACGGTAAGGTCAACCTCTCGACGATAACCCGGCAAGTTTATTGGCTCGGGTCACCCATTTCGGATGTCTATCCCAGCGATGCTACGCGCAAGCGGTTCCTGCGAACAAATGATGACGAAGAATTGGTCGAACGTCTGGTCAATGATACTTCGTCGTCTAACTCAGGTTCCTATTTGAACGAGGAGAGAGCCGCCGCGATTCCTGGTCTTTCAAAGCTCACGACGAAGTTTCAAGCGATTTCGGCAGAAGTCAAACTGTTTCCGGGTGTCGCGAAGCTACTTCGGGTGTACGGAATGGTGAAGTTTCAAATTTGGTTCAAGATGGGGTATACGCCGGACAAATTCTACAAGAATCTGAAACTCGGGACTGGTACATCGATAAACGCAGCAAAGCATCCAGTGCAAAACGTTTTTCGCAGCGCCTACTAAAATGTCTAGGGCGCTGTTGTAAGCAGAACATTTCTGAGTAAACGTGGAGCGCTAAGTGGCTAGTCTGAGGTTGTTTGAAAGAAAAAAAAGCGATGAAAAGCGTTGTTGGATGCACATTGTCGCGATTTGACCAACTCGAGTTTTGGAAATGCAAAAAGCAAGAGTCAATTCGTACATGTCGAGATGAATTTGCTTTGGTCGAATCATTGGCAGGTCTGTGATCGTATTTTAACTATGGCATACAGGGTCTACCCGGTGCATCTTGGTTCACCAACTTACTACGTTTCATCACAGTCTTACTTACGATGGCGTTACAGTCTTTCTTCGAGCGGGATTATCTTCTTTAGGTCAATGACCTTGAGTTCTAGCTTCACTACGGGCTAGCTTGGATCTGCGCCGTTGTCGCTTACACTGATGTTGGGAATGACATAAACGGCATTCGTTGATCTTATATATCTGTTTTGCAATGCACAGCGATATTCATCTTGTCTAGCCTCAGTGCCTTAGTACAGCAGCTCTTTTGTTGTGTGGTAGCAAGAAGAGTTTTCAAATTCAATGCCTCTAAGCTTACAGGTAGCCGCATGCCACAAGACGAAAAGACCTTCTACTGCACTTGTCGAAATCAATGGGAATAGCTTCATTATCGTTTCCATAGTTCAGGTACATCGCAAGTAATGCCAAAACAACTTAAAAATCAAATAGAAGGCCATTAATCACACATCGCAAGGAATGCCGTCTCAACGAACTGTTCCCAGAATTTGGATGCTTCATGTGTAGATTCTTCAAGCTGGTCTCATGCTCGCATTCACTAGAAATCTTTATTTTCTTCATCAGATCAAGGGCTTTTCCACGGCTAGAACCTGTTTCATCTTCGCCATGAGAACCTTAAGTTCCATTTGGAGCTTCACCACGTTCGGGTTGCCTTTGATCTGGGCCGTGAAGGCTTTGATTTCCGCTGTAAATTTGATGAAGCTCGGGTTGCGTTGTAGATTCTCCGTTGCTGTTTTGAGCGACCCGTGGGCTTGAGCATAGCTGGGTTGTTCTTAAACTTCTGCTCGGCCACTTTGAGCCTTGCCGAGACCTTAGATAGTCCGGGAATACTGATGGCTCCTCTTCATCATTCCCAAATCTCAACGTAAAGTTGTAAGAGCTAGTTACGGAATCGCCAAAGAGCAAGAAATTAATCGATCATCGGCCGTGCCATCATCTGCCCTTAGGGACCGGGACCAACACCGAGGAAGTGCACCTCGCCCACAGCAGCAATCAGTACTAACAGAAAGTACGAGTGGCTCATGATCGGTCTACGAAAGCACTTGTTTGAACTGGTGCGGGGAGAGCGAATCTCGAAATGAGCAAGGCGTAAGGGCGACAAATTAACCGCATTTGATTATTTGCAGTGGATTTCACACCATCAAACAAGTTAGAGCTAGAGAGTAGAAGGCAGTGATGCAAAACGTGGACATACCAAAACAAACCAAACAAATACCAAAGCTTTCACGCCGTCATATCGAGGCAGATTTAAATACTTAGGAGACAATCGACGTGAACATCATGAGAGCTTAACAAGAGCGTTTTTATATTATTCAATGCGTGTGGTGTAGCTGAAGAACATTCTAAGTCTTGACTTGCCTTGCCTACGGGTTTTAAGCGAATCTAACGACTGATCACATACATTCCACGTAATACAAGTTTGTGCTCGAGTATGCTCCATACCTCCAGAAGCACCTACATGCATCGGTGAGCTCGCGTTAATTAAGAATGTATCGTCAGAACATTCAGACACAATTTACGTACCAACGCAAGCTACTGTACAACAATGTACGCGTGAAAATCGTTTTACGAGTCGCCAAACGCAAGCCATCACACAGCTCTTGTCATGCATGAATGAATAGACACGTCTCTCATCACTTCGTAGACCCACTTTATTAGTTGCAGACTCTCCAGTACGTATACATTCATAGTTGTAAGCACAGGCAGAAAGTTCACGACGAGATGTAATTCTTGGTGGACTTCCTTGTGATTGTACAAAGTGCCAGCTTATCAGGTCTGTCGGCGATATCTAGTGACGCACAACGCAGTAGTGAAATGCAGCGAGTTTTATTTGGGAATTTCACATTGGAGGAAGATGATAAAATAAAGTTCTCTAATGATACACTGCACTGGAAAGTATTACTCAACGCGACGGTCTTGGAGAGAAGTCGTGTCCGATTTTACCGATCTTGCGATCTGAAGCTAGGATTTGAAAGTGGACACAGTCGGCTAAGAGGGACAGTTGTTCAACTCAGCATGGGGCTGTATATACCGTACAGTGTGGCCGCCACATTGTGGCGTGACGCAAAATGGTGATTCTGATCAGGAACCTTCATCCTCGATACCAACGTTAAGTAGTTGACTTCGTAAGAGAGTAGACGTGTTCCGTGCTGCTTAACGCCTATTAGTACATAAGTTATATTGACCAAATTCATAAGTATTCATCGACGGTCGTCCCTCTACGAAGGTGCACGAAGCATTCAATTCTTGGTTTTGGAGTGATTGCGTGTGAACATCTTCAAGGCAACAATAACAAAAAAGGCTATAATATTATACATGTACGTTATACTTTAACCCAGCCGCCAATCTCGGCGAAAATAACTATTTGAAAAGAAAAAAAGGGGCTACCGACCACAGAATACCTACCTGTCATGCATTTTAAAATCAATATTACCGGAATATCCTAACACGCCTTTACTACTCCTAGGTGTATATCGGTATTGTTGTTTTTACCTAGCTTGGGCGCTTGCTGAAAACAAAATTGACGACGCCAACTGGAGAACAGCTGAAGATTGTCATCGGATAGTAGATTTAGGTTACGTACTAGTACAGGGCAGAATGGGTGAATCAACATTATGGTATGGCTAAATCCCTGGACCTAACCCTATACGTAAACTTCCCCCAGATTTCAGATTCCTTTCCCTAACATATCGTATACCACGTGTAGAATTGTGCATATTTCGTAGCTGGATAGAATCTTGCTACAGTTAGTTGTACTGTCAGTATGGTCTTTATTACCCGGGCAGAAAATGATAGCAGCAGTTCGTGACAAAACCGCGGTACAATAACCCCGTTTGGCAAGTAGTAATACGAGCGAGAGATTTGGTAGTGTGCAGAAAACACAGTGCGGTCACGAATCTCAAGATGAACATGCAACGTCAATTATTAAGACATCTACACCCATTATGTTATCTCTGGAACACGATGCCGATCGCAGCCTATACATCCAACGAAGCATGACAAAGACATTTTAGTGTCAAATTCTCTCTATAAATGCATACTATGGACCTGGTGGGATTGAGCGGAATGCACTTTCACTTCACAAATTGCTCTCCAAACCAAGAGACCATGGGTCGGGTCTGTATCGTATTCGTCATCCTTGCCACTATAGCCAACTTCGTTGTCGCCGCAAATGTTATCTCGGACCCCACCCAGGCCCAACTGTTGTCAAGGACACCTTCTGATCATCTGGTCGCGGCTCGATTTCTGAAATCTGGCCATGACGACATTGCTGGCAAACGCTCCCTGAGGGTTGATGCCTCGACGGATGGTGGCGACGCGACCACAGAAGAACGGGCCATATCAATCCCCGGTTTGGCGAAACTTACCGACAAACTCAAGACGAATCCGACCGTATCGAAATATATGGAAGAACTCAAAACGATTGTAGCCCAGCTCAAAATACCGCAACCTACTCGAAACTCATTGCGAAGGTCGAGAGGTTGACTGCAAAGGTCAAGACGCTTCCAGGTGCAGCAAAGATTGCTGAGATATACAAAAAGCTGAAGTTCTATATGTGGTACAAATTAAAAATGACGCCGGACGACATCTACAAGAAATTCAAACTCGGCACGGAGGGCGCAGTGAATGTCGCCAAACGCGACGAGCACATGCAGTACTCAATGTTCTACAAAATATCCAAACACGAGGAGGCTTTGAAGAAGAAACCTGCCGCAGCAGCTACGACATGAGTTACATCGTTCAGTGAATATGCTTAATCGTTTAGTAAAATCGACCAACAGAATATATGTTCTTCTAACACAAAATATCGGGCGAATACAACGAGCAATCTTAAGTGCCATTCTACTCTACTTACTACCGCATTATCTCTCATGTATTACATCGACGCAATTCAAGTAATGTACATGCACAACTATATATGCATCTCCTGACGAATTGATGGTTGAGTGACTCGTCTAGCGACCCAATGCTGAGCCGTGGATAATTAAATGCGGTTCCAATTCGCCTAAATGAATTCACACTTTACGATACTGGTACCAACCACCAAATGCATCAAATTTATAAGCACTGACTACGAGGTATTGAGGCGGTTAACAGAATCCATGGTGTACATTGTGCTTATTCTTCAACGCTGTCAAAACCACCACCATCTTGTCATTTATCATAATCTATTCGATTGTGGCTAACACTCCAGTCTGCAATCGAAGGTGGCACACTTCGAGGTTGCTATTGTGGCAAAAGTTTCTCCGCAAACCTGCGCTCTAAGAGATTGCTACTCTCGGAAAATTGATAACGTACAACAATCTTTCTTTGCTGATACAACTACTAGTAGCGTTCATCAGTGGAGTGTAGTACATGCACCGCTAAGCTGAGCTCCATTCGATTTCCTCCGCTTTGAACAAAGTGACACATTGAGCCCCTTTTTCAAAATCACAAGAATGATCAAGTTTTCTTTAACGGTAAGAAATATTATCACGCTGCATCCGTTCTTCGTGAAGTGTCGGGCGGACATTCTTGGCGTGCAAGTGTGCACATTGAAGTGACAATTTTTTTAAGAGCTATTTTTTTCCTTTACATAACATGAGGTTACTTTAGGCGACTGGGTGACGAGGTGTACGTCGTTCATAAGGCAGCAAACTAGATTATGTGGGAACAGCATAGATGCCGGTAGTAGTTGAGTTCGCAACAAGAAGTTGCGAAGTGGGTAAGGACACTGCTCTGTTAGACCTGCTCTCTCCTGTCTCGTACTCTGAAGAATGAGCGCTAATGATTGACACACGCTTACAGACACTTGTTTACGAGGTACGAGATTCCATTGATAAAAGTGTGTTGATGTGGTAGTGCTCGTAGTATTATGGCGGCTCATTCGCAACCGCTATGACCAGCTTCAACTTGGAAGCTGTCGATTTCTTTTCATTTTGTTGTTGTTGAGATATATTGCGTTACTTGCTTGAGGGAACAAATCGTTTGAGCTGGGAACGTGTTGGGTTTGTTGCGCCACTGTTAGAAGCTGTCTCGAAAGTATTGCCCTGGGCACTACAGTGATAAATCTATCATGTCGGTAAATTAATTCGTAAAACCGACTGATAAGCATAACCACAAAACTTGGGAGTCAAGCGTGAAATCTGCTAAATAGCCATATAAACGATATGCATGTCAGTCGTATGAGCATGAATAAAATGACACTGGATCGCTGACTACCATGCTCTTATTAAGGCTTTTGAAGGCTGGACAAAGTATTCGTTACCAGACAACTAGTGACACCAATGCCTCACTTCTATTTCAAAATCAAAGACTAGTATATTCATTGGTGCGCTCCACTTTAGACAATTAAAGTAGCTCTTAGTGTACTTTGCTTCATTTTCATTAACTATTCGAGTAATCCTGGCATTTGCTGTTGGCGTAGGACCACGAAAGGTATCCTGTCTATTGACTTTGATGATAACAGCACATCAATAACAAGTAGGCATTCGCCGTAAAACAAAATGGCACGAAGGATGGCGTCGTCAGCACTAAATAAGCGCATTGATTGAAGCGTGGCCGAATGGTGTACACGTACTCGCATGCATATCGTGACATTCCAATCCTTGCTCATTTGCATAGTTGACAAACAAAGAGTAGTGTGGAATTCTGGTTCGGCGCGTTGCGGGCCGATGCACTGTTGGCTCCGAGCGCAACCAAACCAAACCAAGCAAACCAAAACGGAAGAGAAGATTGTCAACAAAAGGAGTGCAATCTACCTGCAATCGTTAAAAGAGGCCTGTCCATCATATTACTGCAACCGCCGCTGGCACTTTGTATTTTTGATATATTGTACGCTAATCTTTCTACACCAGGTTTTCCTTCAATTTATTATTCGTGGGTTATACGAAATACAAAAGCGTGAAACTTCTGAAGCATGATCTTGCGCACGAATCCATGAATCCATTGTCGTCATTTAAAATGCATTTCACTTTACGAAGTGATCCCAACTCGTCAGTTCGCTATTTTCTCTCCCAAGCGCCAAGAACAGCCATGCGCCTCAATTACGTTCTGTAGATGGCTCCTTGTGGGTGTCAACGCAGACATGTACGCTGAGCCCACAGATGTCGACAAACAACTCGCCCTATATCCCGGTCACTGCGCACTTACTTAAGGTTCTGAAGGACTTAATACTCTACAAACTCTGGAATAAGGCGTTTAATCATCCCAAAAAGGAAATTTACCATTTTTACTATTTTCATGAAATGAAGTGTAAATCTTCAGTACCATCCAAGATATTGAAGAGGCATGAGCTTCTAGAGTTGAAGTCGTTGTTTGTACCTTGACTTTTTATTTTTGAAAGCGAATATTCACTGAGTTTATGCTTTTTATGATGGACATGGCTGTAAGTGTCTTCCCCGGGCGACAGTATGAAGGTTGGTTCCTCCTCAGCAAAACAATTCGTGGGTGACGCTATGGGGCTTTCTTCTGGACAGTCAAAGACTCCAACATCGCTCAAGTTCATAAGTGCCAGGAGCTCTTAAGTTTTTCATTTTGCGCGACGTAAGTCGCAGACTTTCTTCTGCATGGTGAATATCATTGAATACGATATTTATCTGCCCTTAACGATCAAACGCCTCGTATGCATCGTAGTCATTTATCTGAGTCGTCTGCCTTGACCCTGGAATGGGACAACATCCTTAGGCCCATCGCTCTCCTTAGCCTCCTCGTCCTTTTGTTCATCTTCATCCTCCAAGTTAACGACTTCTCCATTGAGACGGTGACCCACCGTATGGCTCTTGGCCTGGCTGGCACTGGCATTAGTGTTGCTGCTATTGCTGGTATTGGAACCTCCATTGAGAGAATATCCGCCGTTGCTGCTACTGCCCAAACGCATACCGCTGGAAGTGGCACGATTGAGTGTCGACGTCTCCCCACTAAGCGAGTGACCAGCGCCATGGAATGCCTCGTATTTTCGTAAGCGGGCGGCACGAAGCGCATCTGCATCTGTAGAACTCTTCTCCCCACTCTTCTTCAAGCGCAAGCCTTCTCCGAATCCAGCGCCACCGACACGCGTTGGTTTGAAATCCCCAGCATTCATTGTTGGTACACCTTAATCATACCAGATAGAATATGGGAGTTGTCAGTACACCGTAGCACACAAACCCAAGCGACACACAATTAATCATCACACCTCCATAGGGAACGTTTGACGGTGCAGCTGGAGGAGCTGCTCCGATAGTGGACTGGGGCACTGGGGGAACATAGTCGGCAGGGGCTTCAAAGTCCACTTCACAATCAGTCTCGATTATACAAGCTGCGGGCGAAGGTTTGACTTCACGGACATCCAGCAAGTAGTTCTTGTTGTTGTATTTGAGACAAATCGTATCGCCCACCGTCATACACGAAAACTTTCGTAGAGATCCTTCCAATCTGCAAGTATCATCGTTTGTCAGATTATCCATACAACAACAGCAACAACAACGAAAAAACTATAAAAAACTCACACTGCGCGTGGATTTGAAATGTCCAAAAAGTCTTGAGACTGTGGTCGTAACTTCACAAACGTGGCCTTGGGCAGCGAAACATTCTGGATGTTGATAATTCCTCCTTCCTTCACAAACAAGTTTTGCATCATCTGTCAAAATAGTATACATCGTTTCAACACAACAATACTGCATTAGTTCAACATTCTTCCTGATACGAATGTTCTCCAATTCGTAGTAAAAAAAATGGTAAGTATTCCTACCCAGTAGGGCATGTAGCAGCTTCCTTCTGGTGCGCTGAACTCCAGCACACCACAGTGCGAAGAGCGTTCCACGCCTTGATTGGTCACCTTGAAGAGCATCGGATACTCAATGTGCAGGCGTGCTAAGGAGCACAGAAACACCCAACTGTCAGGACAAAAACAAATACTTCCAAGATCCAGAAGTTTCGTTCGACGTACCTAACGTCTCCAATGCAGAAGGTGGCAGTAAAACTATCCAAAATTGATTAAATACACAAAATATCGTCAAGAAAAGTGGTCTTTTGAGTGCAAAGAGCCACGGAGACGCACTCTTGTCGCCATCTTCCAGATGAGCCTTTTCACAAAACGACACGGGATAAACTCGGTAGAGCTCGTCGAAACTGTAGAGAGAACAAAACCATTACCATAAGTATTTGACATATCAATGAAATAGTCCTTAAGTAAATAATAGCACAGATTGGACCAATTGGGATCAATTTGGCTGAACGCACCGCTGCGGGTAATCGTTAAAGTTAAAATTCACTCCAAATGGGTTTCCATCTCCCCGAATCCACCGCCGAACTAAAGGAAATGAACAGGTTAGTTTTACTTCTTTCTTTGTGCTATCGCATAGTGGATATGTAAGCCATTCCTGAGGGTTCCTTTACCATGACTCTCTTCTGTAGTGACGCGTCGTGTCAATTCCGGACTGAGAAGAGCACAGGGAGCAAATACCTAGTCTAGGATACATGTAACCTATAGTAGGACTTTTTCCTGATGTGGGAAATTTCTGCCAAAGATACTGTTTTTTGTTTCTCAGTGTGTACCACAGCATTTCTTTCTGCATTTCCATAGGGTTCATTACCGACAGTTAACGCACCATGACAATGTTCAAATATTCAGGAGCGGAAGGCTACAACATTGGCCAAAGACGAACGTAGACACCCCACCACAAGTGTGTCGGAAATGATGTTATATAAAGACCACAAGCACAGTTATCTGGCCAAAATTTACCTTGCCCAACCGTAGGTCATGGTCCAAGTGCGAGCACCAGCGTTAGTAGTCAGAGTGACAAAGGGTCAGGTTTCGAACGATTATGGTTAATCCTTTTAGGATCGTAAATCTTTCTCTCTTCTGCGCAACGATTGGTTCGGGGTATATTCACGTGGCATCGTGTTTACGTGACGTTCTCATGTTCGCAAACGCTGAAAAGGGCCCCCTTTGCCATTCAGTTCGCAATTTAATCGCCACCATACTACCTTGAAACCGCCCGCAGAATGACGACAAAATACCTGTTCTTCGCCATGCTGTTGCTAGCGATCACTGTCCAGACGACGTTTGCTGCGGTCTCTGTGGCTGACTCGGCTGGTGTATCCAAGTTAGCCTCTTCAGCGAATCAGCCATTCAATATCGCCGAGAATGATACCAACACTAAGCGGTTCTTGAGGATCAATGATGCGGCTACTACTCCAACCAGCTCCGAGGGTCCTGAAGAGAGGATGATTGCTAAAGCGACACTCTTAGAAAAGCTTTGGGTAAAAACAAAACTAAAATACTGGCTAAGAACTGGGAAGACACCCGATGTAGTGTTCAAGAAGCTGGGACTGTTGAAATGTGAGTGAAGTTATTGCAATGATGAGCTGGTTGTCACCCGATAAGGTCTGAGACACACGAGTCGTGTCCTCAGATTATTCAGACTGCGCGGCTATGAAAAATCTCAAAGGATTGTCACCAGTAGTATATATAAGTAGGGTAGCTTTGGGTTCCGAGACTGAACCTCAGTATCGAATTTACCCAGTGAATAACAAGTGAGCTTTGTGTGAGAAGTTCTGGTGTAGTTGCCTTCGTTTACCTTGAGCGAGACGCTCTCTTAACTAGTTCTGCATTTCGTCAGGGTTATGAGGCCAAACTAACGAAGCTATTACTAGCTAAGAACGTCCACATGGTGAACAAGATGAATGGCAAAGAAGGAAAGATCGAGCTTAGCTCGAAGGGGATTCAATCAACTGGAATGGTGAAAACTGGGAATACTACAAGGCACTAATGGTTAGCTGCTTCGAGGAGAAGGACCTCGAGAACATTGCATCCGGTGAAAAGTCTTGGATGATGGAGTTGACGAGGGAGTGCGGTTAGAGTGGAAGCAGAAGTAGGCGCAGATAAGACGAATGATACTGGGCTCTGTTTCACTCACATTGGCTCAGAGAGTGATGAAGAAGTCTTCGGGTACAGATATGTGAATGTCGTTGCTGGAATATTACGAGGCTCCCAGCAACCAGGTATTGGCTGTACACAAGCAGATAGCTTTTGCATAAGCTGTGGCACACCTGAGCGTCTAAAGGGGACGATATGATGCTACATATTGGTGAAATGATGAACATCAGGGATCAGCTAACAGTGCTGAAGTATCCCGTTCATGATATGGATATGGTAGACGCTTTACTGAATAGCCTGCCTCCGAATGAGAAGTACCAACAACTGGCGCAGATGGTGCGATTTGGAATTGGAGGACAGTCTAAACCTGAGGAGATTCGCGATTTGATTTTGGTTGCAGAAGCACAGCTTAAAGAAGAAGCTGATGATGTGTTTGGAGCTCGTAGGTCTGTTGGCATTAATGGAAAGTCGAGCAACAACAAGGAGCAACAAAGTGGTTCAGTGAAGAAATGGCAGAATAAGAAGAAGCACAGGTCAAATTTGGAGTGCTTCAACTGCCATCAAGTGGGACATATCAAACGATTTTGTCCTGAACTAGAGTTCAAACCAGCAACCATAGCCGGTGTACAAGTGAAGACTGAGATACCCCGGCAGAAACAGAGAAGTCAGTACCAGCAGAAGGCTGGAAGTGGCGGCGCGAAGAAGCACAGTGTAAGTTGTGCAGTGGTCCCCATGCTAACGTCCCAGTAGTGTCCGAAGTGGATGTCTTGCCAGATATTCAAGAGCTACAGGATAGCTATGATCCTGGATTGTGGCACTACAATACCGCTTCAAGTGCTCACATTGTAGGCACGATGAATTATTTCGTGGCTTACGAGGAGTTCGATACGGTGAAGGACCCGTGTCGTGGTTTGCCCAGAATATGCTGACACATGCAGTCGGTATGGGTGAAGTTGAACTAGTGACCAAGTCTGAGAAGGTCAGTTGCATAAGTTCACCTTGGATAGGGTGCTATATATTCCAATTGCCCGTTGGAATGTGTTTTCAGCCGGTGTTGCGAAGGACCAAGGTCTGACCGAACTACAGGAGTCGGAAACCGGTGCATACAACGTCTACGATGGTAACAAGTTCCTACTGACAGCAACACTGCAGTCTAATCATGTGTGGAGCTTCCGAAGTTACAATTCGTTCGCGAAGAACAGCTTTCGTAACGACAGTTATGCTCAAGCTGCGGAGATTGTGAATTTCACAAAGATGGATGGGTTAGCAAATATTCGTGTTTGGCATACACGACTTGGACATACAATGCCCAATACCTAAGGTCTATGGCGGACAAGAACTACCAATGTGCGAGACGTTGCCAGCTATCTAAACAGAAGCGTAGAAGCACCTCAAGTCACTAGATCGTGACATTCGGGAGCCAAATGATGTGGTTTTCGTTGATTTAATGGATCCTGGGAAGCACAACAGCACTCGATTTACTCATGTACTCGTTGTAGTGGATGGATTCTC